>MU895370.1:0-11656 GCA_036418205.1 Ostertagia ostertagi
CTCTATCAAGTTAATCTAAATTTAAACGAGCGCTCCCTACTATTAAATGAAGATCACAGTCCGTTTTATGAAAAGGCCTTAGCCTTCTACGTGGTCAAAAAATCTGCCTAGGAAACATGGTGCACTGGACCAGCTCGGCGGGGTCCTCAACGGACAAGTTTACCATTACGAGTTCCTTAAAGGAGGAATTCACGATTAGAATGAAGGTCGAAGAAAGGGAAACTGACCTAGTTGAGGGACCCACGGACCTCCTGAGGGTGCGAACTGACGCGCAATTCGCATGGAAAAATTTGACCTCGGCGACCTATCATGCCTCAAAGCTGGCGGGTCCGGCGATCTCCGCCCACCGATGATTAGATAGCTGAGAGAGCGTATGTGTTGAAGAGGGCACAGCGATGAGAGTCGCATCAATGCTCGAATCAACGGGCAAGGAAGGGGTCCCATTTCTCGGGTTCTGGGCCGTTTCTCATGGTTCTTCCTTCTTTCGTGTACCACTCACCATCCCTAGGTTAATTTGAAATGGGTTGCTTTTTCATCGTGAATTCGTCCTTTAAAGCGGTTCGAGGATGTCCCAGATTGGAGCTCATGTACTTCAGTGAAAATTCCCAACAGCGAAATCGATTGAGAATGTTGTTGTACGTACTAGAGCGTGCGAGCACATCCGGTAGGTTCCCTTGAGCCGACGACGATGGCAGATGACATCTCATTCTGAAGACGCTGAGGGCAGTAATGGAGCGCTTGTGTCTACCATTAGAAGGACATTTGAATAAAATTATGCTATGAGACATCCACCATTAATGGCGATCCTTGCAACGAAAAAGTGGCTGAAGTGCCACATGGGCAAAAGTCTTCTTTGCATCCCCCTTGCTCCTGTTTGTCTCACTGATATCATGACAGCGCACCGCGTGAGCGCTTTCCCGAGAACGCTCGCCACTGGGAATGGAGAGTAGAATGTGTATAGCGGTATATCTTGGTGAGAACTGAAGGCGCAAAACATCCGGCTGCGCGCTTACCCCTTTTCTTCCTTCGTTTTTCCCGTCTCAACGCTCCCCTAAGCGAAGGAGATTCTACGCATAAAAGACGGAAGTAGTCAATCAGTGGATACCCACGTCTTATCTTGGAGAAATGGCGTAGTTCATGTTTAGTAGACATAATTCAGAAAATTCAACATTGGAGGCCTACTTAGAAGTCTGTGATATTACCAGCTCCAAGGAAAATCCGCACTTTTATTTACATTGCAACGTCGTTGAGAAATAGTGATCCCCTTCTTCCTCGGACAGAGGCGGAGCCTGCGTTCTGAGTGAGACTTGGGCTCACATCCCAGGTGGAGCGTGCGAGGCGGGATATTGGTGGTGCACGGACTAAAAGCGTTGCTAGCGCGAGCTCGAGCTGCTCGCAATCTAATAACACGGCAGGTGATTTGGCCTATGGTGTTGACAATTAGTATGTGCGTTGCAAGCTAATGTGATGTCATCCCTAGTATTACAAAGGGAAGCGCAATTGATTCAAAAACGATATTAAAAGACGTAGGGTACCCTCCACAAACCTTGTAGCGAATTTGAAGGGCACTGGAACGGTAATCTGTGGAACAAAGTTCTGAATCGGCTCGGGAACCACCTCTCGTTTTGTGCTCGATGGTCGCGGTATGGGCTTCTTCGACTCACGGATGCCTTTGGCAGATTTAGGACGAGGTGGCCTTGCCTTGGCCGGGCTGGGTTCGAATCCTACAAGAACTCATTAGTAACAAACTCCGAATTTGAATAAAGAACAATAAACATTCAGGCTGAGTAGGCAAGACCGCGAAATTCAGAGGTATCTCAAAAATGGATCAGAAGCGGTACCATTAAGTCGATCTTCCTCGTTGGCCCCATCGCAGGTCTTGTCACGATCATCCTCCATGGTAGCGCTTTCTCCTTCTCCTGATTTGTCTTCCATGAACTCCACTCTTTTAGAAGAGTCTTCCCTGGTTTTCTCTTGGCCTCTCTTCGCGATCATTTCTTCTAGATGACTTTTCGCACCTGTACACGGATCGCCACCTTTATCTTTTTTTCCTGATGGGTTTCTGGTCATTTTCTTCAATGTTTTTGCCTTCTTTTCCAGCCGATCCGTCCTGAATGTGTCTAGGGGCGCGGTCATCACTGTATTCAGTCTCTTCTTTTATGTGCACTTCGTTCCGATCCAGTGTTTGGGTTGACTCTTGCCGCTGAAATTAGCATTCCGAAATGATAGGAACAAACAAAAGCAGCGCCATAAACAAGTAACGGGGCATAAATATTTGAAATATAGGGGCAAGGGGCAACAAACTCCTAAAGCTGGTTGAGTAAGTGAGGTTGCTTCTGTGCTCGGTTACAGCTACTCGCCCGTTTTACTTGTATCTATAGACATTGAAAGCTCCAACGCTACAGGACGGAAATAGCCGAAGATGTCGAGAGTATCCATTTTCCATGCTTCACTACTTCATGGACCGCGTGTTAACTACTTCCGTGAGTATAGTGGACTGGTTTGCAAGCGCAAGTTGGAGTGGTTTCATCAGGTCATGATCGAAGCCGACAAGAACATTAAAGGATGACCCCAAGATAGAAGCGCAAATTAGACCAAAAGACGACGGCAATGGATTTAAATGGCTGATAGCAGGTGTGTGTTGCCCCGCACAATACTTCGAGATTCGCACCATTACTGCCTATTCACCGTACGTACGTACGAGGCCCAAGAGCAGCTGCCAAGAGAAGTAAATAAATAGGTTAAGGATTAGAATGTTACTAATGATTCATACCTTTTTTCATCCACTTTTTCCAGAGTTGCTTCTTTCTCCCGTGCTCGAGCCCGTTCTTCCCTCCTCTTCGCCGTTGCTTTTGCTGCTAGGTGAAGCATGTCGGCGGCGTTCTGCACTATTGGTCTAGCCGGCAGGCTACCAACACGCTCTCTATGACGTGGATGAATTGTGGGAACGCTCATGCGTGGATGGGCTGAAGATGCTTTAGGACGAGGTCGAGTTTTAGAGGTGCTTTGGAGCTCAGACGCCACAGGAGCTTCATCGCGACCTTTTTCTTTCGGTGAGTTCGACCAGAGAGAGTCTTCAGAAAGTTGGTCTCTAAAATATTCCGGTGGTGGTTTACTAGTTGAGTGCTTTCTTGGAGGACGGTCAGCTGAAGATGCTGTTGGATGGGCAATGAACGCGGAAGTGCTTGGGAGCTGGTCCAGTGGTGTTTCTGTTGCGTAGTTTCATATGGAGCCTCCTCGGAACCTGGCTGTGCTAGGACATCTAATGGAGCACGAAATCGAAGATACTCTGGTGGGAGATCTCCAAGCGAATATTCGCTTGAACGGTGATGGAGATAGTACTGGTTTGAACCGGGGCCTTGCAGAACTTTCGGTGGACGCTCATCCAGAGGAAATGCGCTTGGGTTGTACTCAACTGAATAGTCGACTAAAGGATGGTCGACTGGGTATTCCGCTGGAAGGGGATCAGCCGAATAATCGCTCCGAATGTGTTGAGCTGAGGTTCTCTTGAGGCGTTGATCAACTGCAAATTCCCGAGAACGGAACTCGTCAACAAATTCACCCGAAGGTCGATACACCGAAAATTCACTGGGACGAGGGGGTCCCTGGGTAGTCAGTTTGGTGGGGCTCCCGCATAGGTTGACGTGGACGTTGCTCTTCCGCGTATCCACGTGGCCGATGGTGTATTGTGTATTCACTTGGGCGATGATGTATGGTATACTCGCTCGGTCGGTGGTGAATGACGAATTCAGGAGCACGAGATGGTGCGGGATATTCGTTTGGGCAGGGATCGGCCACCCGCTCACTCGGGCAGTGGTGAACCGCCCACTGACGACAGGTCGTGTGAGAAACCGAATGATAACGAGATTCTTCTTCCCAAAGTCGACTAAGGTATTCGGTCGTTTCCCTGTGTTTCGAGCGCAGATCCGTCAAGCGATCCACGAACGGGGATTCACCAATCGTCGATCGATCCTGAAATTCACAACTGATGGCATTGCGTACTACATATGGATAAAAGGATATGAATCCACTGCTGTTGTAGTTTTCAAGATTCTTCTGCTAGTTTCAAACCAACACCTTGTTGTAGAGGTCAAAAATTTCAACGAAAACGAGAAAAGTTCACAATTTTGCTCCCCGGAAAGGCAATAGTGGAGATCAGCGACAACTCTGCACCAGCTTTGAATATATCATTCTGAAATACCCATTTCTATTAGCACAACATTCGTCGCTGCTGCTCACACAGCGCAGTAGGTAAGGGTGATTGTCAATGGAATTTGGTTTATATTCCGCAGTGAAAACAGCGAAGCCTCCGAAAATTCAAAATTTTGAGAAAAGTTTCTGGAAAATCTACCTAAGAACCTCTAAACCTCAATCATGGCCGACTTTCATTTTGAAAATACACTGGCAGTTCTTGTCAATACAAGCCCCTTCCCAAGGAAGTCGTCAATGACTCCCTATCGAGGAATTCTCTACAGTGGCTATTCCAAGTTGCCTCCTCAATGTACGGCTCAATAGTTACTAATAACTCGTCTATGCTAAATCACTCCAGCTGGAGTCCAGTTTCAAGGCTTTACAATTAAGAATTTCCTTAGAGAGAAAAGAAGGGTTTTGCGTGACCTGTTATCATCGCTTTACACAACCTCAAAAAGTTAACTTGGAATCAGAGATTAGCCTTGATCCAGCACATAGCACAAGCAGAAAGTCGAACGCGTTACCTCCTGTAGGGCTTTGAGCAGTCTTTCGGTCGCCTGCAGAGTTTGATCGATGGCATCCATTCTGCAAGCGAACGAAGAGCTCTGAAGATTATCGATCCATTGAAAGTTTCCTGAAAAGCATGATGTGGGACTAAATGTAGGGAATTGAAGATCGACCGGCGACGGAAAAGGTAATTGCGATTCAACGTTCAACAACATCCACATACACACGACTAAAATGCCGACTATCTGTGATGGCCATAACAAGCGGCTCCTGCCAGGAAAGGTTGTAGTATCAACCGCGAAGTATACATTCCAATTTGCGCATTTAGACGCTGAGCTCACTCTTTCATTTCTGCAAGCGAGTTTGCTCCTCAGGGGAAGTTTTTTTCAGGCATTTTGTTGAGCAAAACAGCAAACTCGTCAAGGAGTCAACGACCTCATGTCCGTAAACCCAGACCACTACCATTGCGCTTTTCGTTTCATAATTAAGTTCAGACAAAAAACTGCGCTTAAGCCTAGCGCCCTGGGGTGTAGTAATCTGTAGCACAATTTTCCGGAAAGCGAGGTGCGGGTCCAATTCCTGCCTGGGGCGAAGACTTTTGCCGGAAACTCCGCCTTCTCGTGAAGGCTGTGACAATTGGATTGTGGCTTGAAAAAAAACAGTTAGCAACAAAAACATGTAAACTGCGTACTACAAAAACACTGAGCTGTGCTGTGGTCTATTCGAGGTCGTGGCGACAGCTTCAGTTCGTTATAGGTCGTGAGTGCAATACGCTACGGTAAATATTGCCACAAGTGTCATGGAAATCTTTAGGCAGATAGCGAAAGGATATCTTAAGGGCCAAGTGTTTCCGCACGGATTAGAAATGTACACTATATTTCATTTTTCAAATTGATCTAATGGCCCTATACTTAGTTTTCACCAGTAATTTCGTTTCAGCCCAGCAGTTTTTCTCAGAATTGTAGCTCTGATTTTTTTCCATCGTAAATTTCGGGCCAAGAGCGAACTATAACAGCACCATCAGAATTACTCCTACAACTTTTGAGCCTTATGTTCAATCAATGTAAATGACATAACGACCCAGTACCATTAATTAACCCCTAACACGTTTAGCATGAATCATTCCCTTTTGTCAGGGCGCGCAACAGCGCTCAATTTATCGAAATTATGCAGTATTTGGAATTGCTCTCAAATCTTCAGTCAAGACTGACATATGCGTTCAGGCCGTTGTCTGCCACATTGTCCGCGTGATTTGGTCATCAGCTCAGAAGGATTGGTTACTAATCAATGAGCCTCGAAGATATGGAAGGCGCAGTTAGCTGGATAAGGTACAAGTGGCGGCTTGATCTCCAGGTCAAACCTTTGACACTTACATTCCACTATATTGGGTTATTTTCACAGAAACGCGCTGCTCATAATTCTCCCAATTCCCCTTCCAATGACACAAGTAAAGGTTTCCTGAACCGTACCTAGTTGTAAAATATTGATGGTGTGTAAATGTCATAACCATTTGCTACTCAATTAAATTTACAAATGAATATTCAAATCGAATGAATCAACATGAATAGCAACTCTTAGTCATTTATGTGCCACGGAACTGGACGTGCTCTATCAGACGAAATAAAATGTAAAAACTAAATAAACGCTGACTAAATACTGAATAAACAAGCAAAGAAGCACAGAAGAGGATTTAAGACAGACGTCTATACTGCCAGTACAGCAGTAAAAATTGTTTTGCGAAGTAAAATAATAAGGGATCGAAAAATCTGTTTTTTTTTTTCAGATCTCTAGCAAATGTTTAATGTATTTTACCAGAGATCAAACAAAAATTTGTGGTGGCATATAAAAAACGAAGGAGATCGATTGCGCTGTTGTACTCTAGGCACCGTGAAATTTATTAGGATGCGCCTTACAATCAGGACAAGGGCTTGCACTCCGGCTCACATTCGCAGATCCGAAACGGGCTCCAATCCATGCACGGAGGCTTATGTAAAATTTACACTCTGGTTAAATATACATTGGCTACAGATAGCGATTCAATAAGATGGCACAAATGAATAAAATGCATTTTAAGTGTGCAAATCCAATGAAGAAGTATATTGGCCATGCATCGATAGGAGAGTAAGAATGTGAAAGCATTAGCCTTTTAGAAGATCAGTAGTGTTCATTTTTTAGCAACTAATATACCGTAAAGTAGTAAATAAGCGCTATTAACAGAACTTTGTAATCATTTTTCACAATTCTACGTATTTTTGTTGATTGGAAAACGTCAAACTTCAACTATTGATCTACCATCGCAAATAAATTACCAAAAGAAATCTTCTATACGTCATATTTGAATTTATTTCAAAAACACAGGAAGGTCCGATAGCGATACTGCCAGCAAAGTGGTGAGGTCAATTGGGCCGGCCTGACCATTCGATGAGGCACGCGTTGCCGGGGTTACTACGCGGGTACTCTGAGTGAGCGGCAGATATGAGCTTCATCACGAGCCGCGAGCCTGGGAACCTTTGCGAAGCTCTAACGGACTATTCGCTGTGACAAGCCTAGTTCACTGATTATTTGGTTTGGATAGCAACTAAATCCGTCTGAACTTCAACAAACTAATTAAATACGCCGAAAATGCCTACGTACTGCCGTGCATCCATAGATCGTATTAAGACTAAGAAAAAGTAATAAGCTGAATTGAAAGAGCTTCTCTTTTCGGAGGTGCTGACTTGGATTTTTTGGTAACGCCGTAAGTTCTGTGTCGGTGGTAGAATTTGAATGCATAAAGATTACCGAGGAAAATGAAATAGGATCGTGATTTCGAAAGCGTAATAGTCCCAGCATTCCCTGTAAGACTGTAACTCTGTGGGTTTTTTTGGTTAGATTACGTTCGCTTTAACACTGACTTATGAAGCCTGCTCACTTCCCTTAAAATCTTATTGCATTTTTTTATTAGCCGTAATTAGGCATTCTTCTGTGATTGCACGGCAAACTATCTCTTAGATGTCCTCCTATAAGTAAAAGCAAGCTTTCCCCCACAGCCATAAATTGCTTCCTAGGGACAGTAGCTCTGAATGCGCAAGATCTCTTCCGACCAGCCTCTTCAGATAACGTCGTAATGGTCCATGATCCGTCGAGACCACGTTGAGCTCGAACCGTGCACAATGTTCCCATGGCAAATTCTTGTGATGTCGTCGGTGTAGAAGGCTGTTGTAACGTTTTTTGATAGATTGGAATGTGCTCTTCAATACTAAGTTGGGGGCAGTCGATTTGATTCTAGCAAAGTGTGATTAATGCTGTCTGAAATGTGGAGTGAAGTGTCTCTTTTGGTCCACCCCTGTACATACAGGCTATATATTAGGGGATGTAGGACTACAGAGTTAAGCCACTGAGTGGTTTTCTGGCTTCTGTGTGGTTGCAAGCTGCCCACTTGTGAAACCGTTGCATTTCGCTGCTGCGAACACTAGGTGATTGGGTCAGCACTAGCAGAACGAAGTAAGAGTTTGTATTTATGCTACATCATCAGCGAAGCATCGTTGAGCGTGATTGGCGAGAGGGCGTAGGGAGGCAGTACTAATCCACGCCCTCCGGCACGATGAGGGTTTGGACCACCAATGATATCTGGTAACGTCGTCGAAACCGCAACACCCACCAGTCGTGGTGTTCATTGCCTTTAAAAGCAGGCCCCGGATAACGCTCAGTAGTAGAAACCACCCCGCGAGCGAGTTCGTGTATACAGAGGTAGTGCCAACTTTTCGCACAAAAATGCGCGCTTTTTGTCATTGATACCGATTGCAACTCTCTCTTCAACGGTACCAAGGAACAGAAGGGTTCTGTGGTGTCCTGGAGTGCTGACAGACAGGTGAATTGACAGCTGTGTTCCTCATATTTCTGAAGCCTCTAACCATAAGATATACAGAAGAATGGTGCTCTTTCGCGTGTTTGGTCCTCTGTTCGCTTTGTCTCGCCGTCGTACAGCAACAAGACATTACTGGAACCTCGGGCCCCCTAATTTTACCGCTTCCGATAGTTTCCCTTGCCTTCTTTCCCACATTCAATTCACTTCGCAGCTAAATCATCACTATGAACGAGTGCATTGGTCCATTTGCTTCGAAATGGTGTCGCGGACGCGGCTGTGGTTCCGGGCGCACCGCGCGCTTGAGCACCGCTGTGCAGCAGGGCCGGGTCGCGCCGCATGCGCCGACTATAGGGGCATGCTCCGCCTCCGGTCCCGCCTCCAGCCGGGACTACTTAAGCGAGCCGCCTCTGCCAGTCGGCGCACTTCGCTCCCTCCGGGAGGAGCGTTGTGCCGGGCAACGCGAGGAAGCTGGACGGCTCGGAGTGCCACTGGCACTCGGCAGTATGGTCCGGCATACTGTCCCGTCCTGTCGGAGCGCTGGCAAGCCAGCGTCCGCTACACCGGATGGACGCTGCCGGCTGCAGGCGCCAGCAGTGCGCCACTTACCGCCGACGACCCGATGGATGGACGACGCGATGGCTTGGTACCTCCAAGCCCGGCAGAGGATGAGAAGAATAGGTCGTCGACTTGTTGCCGCCAATATCCGCCAATAAATGTATGTTTAATTGTAGTTGTTGTAGTAGGGTTGTAGTTTGGGGAGCGCCAGGGCAGGGGCCCGACTAAGGCGCAGTAGTTGTTGTGTGCTGCTGTTGCAGCGGGGTTGTAGCCGGGGCAGGGGAACCCTCGGCTCCAGAGCTGGGAAAGCCTGGGGCCGACGGTGGGCCTTGCCCCCGCGGGTTGTACTCCTCAAACCCCCTTCCTGGGTTAGGAACCCGTGATGCCCCGGGGAGCGGAGGCCATGCTGGGAGGGAAACCAGCGTGGTCCCCGGGAAGGACCCGTAGGATGACGTGTGCCTGGGAAAGGCCGCGAGGGCCCCGAACCACCTCGATGCGTCGTGTTTGGAGGGTTAGGAGGGCGACCGCTCCCGAACCACAACAACAGGCATCATTTTGATTCTATCCAATCCAAGGTAAGCTCCAATCTTGAACAAATATGCAGCTGTCATCCACTGAAAGTGCCAAAACAAACTTGAAGTTGGCCTGAAAACAAAAAGGCGTTAGCCAGAAAGAGTGGGATAGTTCCCATATCTCCTAATATGACTAGGAAAAACCGTTATATATGACCAACGTGAAATCAGCATTAACCTATCTCGGAAAGTTTGACAAAGCTTGGAGAAAAAATCGCACACTACTTATGACTTGACCTGAGGATAGGACAACCATCATAAGAGAAACAGTTATTCCTGCGACAACGGAAATGGTGCACAAAGTTACCAAGCCGGAAGCTTTTGAACTTCTCATGGAACAATGTATAAAGACTATGAGCGATCGACATTCAAAAATGCTGCTTAAAAATATTGAGACCAGAACTGCTGCGTGAAGTTTGGATGTTGTAAGCGCTCAATATTGGCAGGAAATGCAGCGTCAGCTTACGAAAAGAATGAACTGACCTGCATCAGAATCGTCGCTTTCCTCTAGAACGTTCCGTTTACAGATAAATAGGTGACCTTATCACGAATATCTCATTCGTTTTGGACACAGTGCGATCTAGGAACAGTTGAGCGCGATAATTTTCTTCATTACTGTATTCCTTTCCTAATTTGATCGCTCACATCCTGCATGGAAAGTTCGCTTAAAGCAACAGTCCCAGCAAGTCTGCTTCTTTCAATTTGTGGCACTAAGGGATACACAGGCGCTATTCGAAAACATCTGAAGTGAAGCTATAAAGAAAACTCACCTAGGAAAAGGCCAAAAAGGGCGTTTGAATCCTCAAAGATGGGTGTGGTTGGAAATTTCTTCGGGACCGCCCACTTGCCAGCCGTGATTGGCTACGGAGGCATTCGTGCTCGTTTTGGGACCACAGGGGGTATTTGAACTCTGTCCTTTAAAGTAATCAATCTGATCCTGCCGGTTGCAGTGGAATTGCTTCTTTTTTTTGTTGTTCTAATGTTGTTATGTTATGTGGTGTTATGTAATGTTGTAATCTGTTGTAATGGCCACCAAGTCAGTCAGTTATTAGCGGAATCAAGGCTTCCCCAGCTAAATGGAAGGGTCTCCCAGCTAAATGGAAGGGTCGAATTGCAGTAGTTTGAGGGGTGATCGAACTGTTAGTGAATGAGCTAGTGAATACGTCGTGTGCGTGAGTCGCTGATATGACAATTTGACAGTTGCTTGGTTCTGATCTAAGCTAGCTAAGTTAGGTTCATACAACTCGTCCAGCACCCGTCTTCTCTCATCGCTAAGCGGCAGAGAGTGAGTTCCTGTTTAAAGCCCTATTCGACGTTTTTCTTTGGTTTTTTCATTACTATCCGTCAAATTGTCGGCTATAACTACATTATCAACGGTATTTTACCTCGCAAATTCGTCCTGGGATTGTTGCTTTGACTGAGCTTTGTTGGCCACATTTATACATGTATTCCCTATCGACTATCCCGGCCGATTGGCCACCTTTCTTCATCCAAAGTTCCTTGAGAAGCTGGAAGCCTCCTTGGTAAATCTTGCCTACCAGTGTAACAATTTAACATGTAACACTCCACAAATTGATCAACCAACGTTCTGGACAAAAAATTTATTCTGGTATGGAATTGAAAGAATACTTGAATGAAGTTGAATTTCGAAATCGGGCAATCATCGGGTTTCACCCGAAACTCACTGTAAGTGATGGCATTACTTTCTACAGTACAACAAAGAAAAAGTCAGAAAACATATAAGAGATCACTAGTCAAAGTTGTAAAAGAAAAGATATCAGTATTATTACAAGTACACTGCTGTTATATGAATTATTATTATTTATTATATTATTACCATCATTATTATTATAATTACTGCCCTTATACTACAAATAGTGACTGCAAGAAGTAAACTTCGAGCGTACAATCCTCTATACTTTCTGGGAGGACAAGAAACTATCCTTATACGATGTGGGCAAGGGAATGTGAGCGGTTGGTTCAC
>MU895372.1:0-10813 GCA_036418205.1 Ostertagia ostertagi
CACAAAGACTTTCCTACAAAACCTCCATCTCTCATTCAATATTACTGCAAAAAATTCGGGCATACAGGAGGAGTCGCGAAATATAGAGTACGAATTGTTTACCATCTTGTTCATGAACGAGTCAAAATTTATTGCAATCGTAATCTAAAATTTTTAGGAGGTGGCAGATCGGATGAAAGAGGACTCCGCCGGGCGAACAGAATGTGAACAGGAGTTGTTGGAACTGGAGGTAATTCCATCTTACCTAGTTTCTCCATCTTTCAGAATTTTTTTTGTTGAATCTCCGTGTTTCAGAAATCTTTTGTTGAAAAATTAGAGCTCTTCTTAGCTAATAACAATGAAGTACTGTTACCGAAACAAATAGCATTCGTCGAAAACAGGATCAAACTGCACCGGCGCAAGGTAGTTGGTTTTTCATGTTTGAGGTATTGTTTTCGTACTCAAAGTGTTAAAAAGGAGTGAGGGTCTTGTAGCCAGGGAAATTCAACGTGAATTACTAATTCCACACCTTTTGTTTTAGATGTTTCCATCACAGCGAACTCCGAAGGCGAAAGGCAGTAAGTCTAACGGATCTGCTAAAGAAGAAAAGACTGCGTTCGATTTGTTTTGTTCAACTAAACAGGACAAGTGAGCAATTCGTTTTCGCTTCTCACCATTGCAGCTAATCAGTTTCGTTTCCAGGTATACAGACCTTCCTGCGGAAGCAAGGTTGAAAAAGCTGAAGAAAAAATTCGATAAGTTGCCTGATGATAAAAAAGAGATATTTGAAAAGCTCGCAATGGTTCGATGATATTCCACAAAAACTTAATGTCTAATCTCATTGTTTTTTGTGTAGGAGTTGAATCCTTTCTTGTTATATTGTTATTGATTGTCTTCTCAGCTTCCCAAGATTGTTTTACTATATGTTCTAAACATCGGCGCGTTTACCTCTTTGTTTACGTTTCAAGAAAGAGACCGCACATGTACTCTAAGTGCGTTGATGGATCTCTATTACTGTCGTTACTGATTTGTTGTCATGTTTGAAATAAATGATATACCATGCAGTTCTTTTTTTCGTCAAATGTGTTCCAAACATAATTACATTTTGTGATTGCGCTGTTGTATAATTTTTAATGGCCAACAATATATCTTTCTAAATACATATGGGGAATGTTTTCAGATTATTAGTCAGTTTTAAACTAGAAGATTTGCTTTTCCATGGCGCTCATCATGGACCCTAAAGTAGAAGAGGTAAGCGACCCTTTTTTGCACGGTCTTCATTCATATAGGAGAAGACGGTTTTTTGAGCTCTTTGTTAGGTAATTGTTTCCCTGTCTGTATAAGCACGAAGCTTTAAGTGAGCGGCCTGGAAAAAAAACGTCCGAGCGTAATATGTGCACGTGTGGCTAACCGTCATTCAGTTTTACTGGAACTCAGGACGGTAGTTCCCAGACGGGCAGACGGTTGTGTTTACTGAATATTTCAAGTCAAGGGAACTTCTATAACGCGTCGGATCGGGATGGACCGTGTAAGGTGTAAGAAACGCTGCTTTTACGAAGGTTAGCTGTGGGTTAGCTTTAGTGGGGATCTCTCCCCCAACTCAGAAGTGTTCCATACTACGAACTTCACTCATTTACTGGTTTGAAGAGTGGAGGACTCCATTTGTTCGAAGTTTAGTTGCGGCAGTCTGTACGGGACACTAACAGTGAGTGGATTGCGCATGGTCCACTGACTACTTGAACTCGGTCCTTTAAACCGCCTCTCGCGGGTCACCTCTCCTCTCCAAGGCTTAGTCCTAGGTCAATCACCGGTTCTCTAATCGTCTGTGCTCTACACTCTGCGGCGGCACGGAACGCCAGGTGCAATTATCGTTTGAACGGATTCTTCCAACGGACGTCGAGGAGTGCGTCGTGCCCGGTCAGGCACGATCTCTCGTGAGACATTCACACATCGCCACTGAGCTGCCGTCCTGCGTCTCGTCCTCTTTTCACTACTCTCACATGGTAGAGAGCCATGGTCGAGGAAACCCTAGACCTTTATTCACCCTGGGCAGGACCATTGAAGAAAAAATCATGTAGTCCGTAAACCGATTGCGCTTAGGTCAACATCAATAGTCATACTCACATCTGGCTTCAGAAGGGAGAGGGCGTGCGGGGATTAGCTCTTTGGTGCTATCGGTTGGAAGCGCGGACGCGTGCAGGCAGCGCATTTGGCAACTGGAAAGAGATGAGCATCGCTTATACGATGAAGGCCTCGCGTGCTTCGTTTAGATTTGTGCGCCAGTGTTCCTTTGGTTGCAGTGGCGTAATTCCTTTCTTATTCTTATGTTTATTCTCATATTCTTCGAAACCATTTCTTCTTCCCAAGTATAGCTGCAAGCGGCATTTTGTTGTAAGTAGGCCTGAGAAAGGAGGCCGAATGTACCAGTTGTTAGAGAAGGGAAGTGAAGGTGTAGCGGACTTATGCGCCATAATGTTGAATGATTTTACTATCTCGCTGTAAGCACGGGCAAACCTCTCAGCGCGGTGGATGTCTCCTCGTGTCATCGTTCAATCGTATATGGTGCCTAGTGATTTTCGGATAACATCACTTCTTTAATTTGTGGGGTTAAGTGTCTACCGGTGTGGCTAGACCTGATTGCTCTATAATAGTCTTTTGCTGTTGTTGGTTTTCTTGGACGATTGAATGCATTTAGGAGGATATGTCACCAACTCGCACTGGATTGACGTCACTAACTAATGTCACTTATGTCGACATTTCTTCTCGTGCAGAGGAGACATTCAAGCAGGATTGATTGACACATTTTTGAACCTGGAGAAAATTGACAAAAATCTTTTTCTGTGAGTTGTGAGGAAGCTTTTTGTTGAATAACATGGAACCTTTGCTAAATTCAAGTCAGAGACTTACGACTTTAGCGCTCGTCATTTGTTGAAAGGACGGAATTCCTTACCAGTAGTGTATCGATGCTCAGGTTATTCGGTCAGGTATGGCTCGATTCCATACCTATTGCCTCGCATAGGAACAGTGGCGCGCTTGCAGTTGTGTGATATATCCCAAATCATAGGCACTTTCTGCTGCGACAGCCACAGTGAGTAGCGGATTTTTACCAAACAGTCTCCACAGCTATTTTGTTGCTGCAAACGCGGCTATGCTCTTCATAACGTAGATATTCTAATGTTCGTAGCGTTTTTAATATTATTGTTCGCATATTCTATCAATAGGAAATGTCAAACAATGCGCAAATGTCTTCTATATGTCGCCGTATCGTAAGACGTCCCGACGACAGTTTCTCGCAATCGTCCGTGCCAAAGCGTTCAAAATGGAGCGCATATTTTTACTAGTCGCAAATATCTTTGTCACAAGGTAAATGTGTGCGAACGTTTCACGCAAGGAGAACTAATAGTAGATGAATAGTCCAACTGTCACGTGTTATGCTCCCCTGATCTCATTGAGTCTTGTTCACCGTAGAGGATTCTACTCAGTAAGCTATTTCCGTTCCCCACGATGGCTAGTTTTCTTTAATCAAAGAATCTCAGGGCTGTGCTCAATTTTACCAGGACTAACCAGGAAAGGTCACTACGTCAAATTCGCCATTCAAAATGAGGTGTGCATTTTTGTTCGCGCCTCGAGACGCTGAGCTCTAACATTCCTCAATTATTTGTGCTAAACTATTCTCTGAACCAGTCCCCATGAAACCAGAAAAATCGTAGAGGTAGTGTTCGGCCTCACCCAGCAAAGAACCGTCGCAGCAGTTAACTACATCCCTTTAGCAGGCGGCCTGCCTTCTGTACGCTCTTGCAACAACGCCTGAAACGACTTTCAAGCATAGCCAAACCCGCGGGAGCTTGCTCCAAACTGACGCTTTGCCAGTGCACTCTGACATCACTCCCGCTACTTTTTGACTTCATAGGTGAGCTCAGGGTACGGTTTGGTGAATAATTCAAGCATATTTGAGCTAAGCGTCTCAACGCGCTTAAAAATGTTTACCTTATATCAGCGTCCGATTGCCGTGAACTGACCTTCTCCTGGGTGGTAAATCTATTGCTACCCAGCACTTACCCTTTCCTCACCTACAACCATTCTAAATAAAACATAACAATCCGATGTATTAGCCAACGTATTGTGGACGTCAAACCCAGTTATCATAACGGCATTGTGGATTTAATTGTAGGGCGTGCATTGAAGGTAATAAGCTCGACGGCGCTTTTGGGAAAATGTGTCTGGCATAGCATCTTCTATTCCTTTGTCCAATATATCTACAGGAATTTTTCTACACCTATTCAGTACACGCAAATCTTTTGGTCACCGAACCAGACTCAATTTCTCCTCAAAGTTGGAACATGCCCCTAAGTATCGGGTCCGAAGCTCTGACTGGAATCAGGCTAATGGAGGAGAGACGCAAAGAGGTTACATTAACTCAAATAAATGCTGCGTTTGGTTTCAAAGTAAAAATTGAGATCAGAATCCCCAATTGCATCAGCTGCTGGCGGCTATTATTCGCCTTTAAAACGCAAAGAATTCCAGCCTCCGCGTTCTTCAGGAATATTTTCCCGTTTGGGTTTTCGCCCTTTTATGGTTCTCTTGACATTCTTGAGATTTCTTTTTTCATTCACTCATACATTTTTCCAGTTTCTTATCCGCTGTGACTTAACTCCTTTTTTTTCACCAACACCGGCTTCAACGTAACAAAACCCTGACCAAGACCACAGCTTCCGTTTCCTATATGTGGATTAAGGCGAATGAGAAACTTATCGGTCGCGTTCCTCTTTAGTTAGTTACTCAATTTACATCCCTGATAAGGTCTAGCTTTTTTTCCGCTCATATAATCCTTCATTTCAGGGAGATATCGCCCGTTTAATGTCGCCTGCAAGCCCGCGTACTCTCTGATCCACAATGATTGAAAACTGCTGTTCGACCTCATACAGGTTAAGTCTTCCAACCTTTCATTTAAACAGCACCGTTTATCTCGCTGCGCGCCTGATCAAAATTTCGGGATCATACAGCCGTTAAGGCCACCTAAGTTCCATCACATTGCAGTCCCACTTGGCAGATGAAAATACTAGCACATCTGGTAACCTCGCGAATTCATTATGTAGATCAGTCGTATTCAAATTCCACTATGGCTTTCTATGGGAGTGTGGTACGTGTCAAAAAGGAGTTGACCAGCATCTTCCGTCTTTTGAGTATCTCTTTTAATGTTCGTTGTAGGTCGCGCAGGGAGCAAGGCTGTCCGCTTTCGTGACGAGGTGATGTTGGGTACCTGATAATTGATGACACTTCGTAAATGAAAATCTTTTAGCCCACGATTACAGATCTTGTGCGTTTTTGTGACGCGATTAATCCTTGAAAATTGTTATCGCTCAATTTTAAATTCGCCGAAGTGATTTCATGCTGAATGTTATGGATTCAGTGGGAGTAGAAATTAGGAACAGAAAGATTGTAGGAGTAAAGGATATCATCGACAAAAATATTATAAAGGGATAAAAGACTATGTTCAGTGTTGATATCGACTTTGATCCACGAAATCCCACCAGTTATTAAGTACCCAGGATCATTTCCTCAACGAGAGTGCTCGGCGCTGCTTCCAGATGGACGTAAGGCTTTTCGACCTGAACGGTGTGGCATAATTGAATTCATCCATGTGTGAAGCTGATCTTGAAATGGCTACCCATCATAATAAAATTGAGGAGCACCTCTTCGTTTGTGGGTGCTCATAACTCTCGTCTTTTTTAGAATGGGCTTTATTCCGTCCATGGCTTTAACGCTTGATCATTCTATATGGATGCACAGTGACCGTTTTCGCATCGATGACTGGCTGCTCTATGAAAACCACTCCACTATAGCTTGTACGTTTTTGCTCATTTATTTCATTTGTGTGCTTCTATTAGTCGAAAGGCTGGCTAATATCTATTGAACTTTTTTCGGATGTTACGCAAAGTTGCCCCGTGCTAAACAACATGGGAATCACGAGTCCCACACAGTTACAGTCGATATCCGAAAGTTGGGGTAGGCGTGTCACCGGAAGTGACGTGCACTTGATAGAAGTTGCGTGGATAAGCTGTTGCCAGCATGCTTTGCTGATATCCAGCGATGTATGCTTATCCACATAGCTTCTATCAAGTGCACGTCACTTCCGGTGACACGCCTACCCCAACTCTCGGATATCGAGTATATATTGTGTTATTGACAAATGAGAAAACAAATAAAAATGATAAAGGGAACCTGGTCTCTAACGATGACCTGAAATATTGAGATGTCCGTGAAGTCACAGTGTCTTCAAGTAACTCTTTGCACTAATCACATGTTCAGGTGGGGGTCGTACACTGATCGAAGGAAAACTGTGGACCCGCGATGGCCGTCTAGTGTTCTCCACAGCGCAGGAAGCCCTGATCCGTGCTCCAAAGAAAGTCGAGCAGCCGTCTAGCAATGGGAACTCGCACTAACAATGAGTCATTAACTGATATTTGATCTCTTTCTAGTCATATTTATAGCCATTCTAGTCAATATTTCCAACCTCTTTATCGTAAGCTTTACGACAGTATGTGTAATTTCTTTGTGCATAATTCATTCGAAGGGTATGCAAGTCATCTCTCAGACATGTTTTATGATAGGGTTTGTAGCTAGGAATAATAATAGTCTCCAAGGAAGTTTCATACTGAATTCGAAAACAGCAAGACGAATCTAATATTGAATGAATGAGAGTAGGTAGAGGCACGCAGTATAATTAAAAGGCATAGTAGAGGTAGCTAAAATTTTTCGTTGAAATCGACGCACCTCTGCTGCCTTTTTGGTAGCAAGTCGATGCCATTGCTCACAAAATTCATGACCCTCGAAAATCTCGAAAATTTTCAAGCCATCCGGAAATTGATGGCGGTATATTGAAAGTCGTAATGAAGCGAGTAGCGAGTATGCTACGTTGAAAGCCGAATGCTTCGTGAAGGCCGCCGTTCTGTTGAAACAAAATAATAATGGAAGAGATTTACATACCAAAAACAAAAACTGCAGAAATTGTGTCGATCCCGAAGAATGCTCTAATTATATTATTATCCTTTCATTATAAGTGCTTCCGGCAAATACTGCATTGTTGGAACACTTTTTGGACCTTTTTGTAGACTCTAATCGTTCTTCTATGTAGAAAACGGGAAGAGGGGGGAAGTAAGTTTTTAGGAGTTGATATTCGTAGAAATAGAACGTTGGTAATAATCAAATTCAAAAATCGTCACTAACTTGCTAAAATTAGATATTGTAAAGAAGGCAATTTCGTGCAAACTCATTATCATGTCTGATAATAAGCTTGGAGGGAAATGGTTATAAACTAATCTCAAGTATAGATCAATGGTGTGGCAGTGTAGCCATATCTTTGAATAGTTTACTTAATATTTTTTAGCAAGTAACGGCTTTTTTAAAACGGTCTTTTGCATGATATAGGGGCATGCGGGAACCACAGAACCATGTTCAATTTTTCCTGAACGGCCCTCTGAATACCAGAAAAGGGGGTCCCTAGTTCGATTCCTCGTGGTGACAAATTTTTGCATTTCGAGTTGACGTTTCCAAAATTCGCGCAAAATGGAGTTAGCATGAATAATTAGTACCATATTCATGATTAGGACCGTCAGTAACCCTTACAAATAGACTTTGATTGAAAAACCGGTGAAAGCAAAAGTGGTTATATCACAGTTTGCGGCCCGCCGTTTTGGTGTCACACCTTTTTCACCAGTTTTTTAATCAAAGTCTTTTTAAGGGTTACTGACGGTCCTAATTATGAATATGGAATTCATTGTTCATGCTAACTCCATTTTGCGCGAATTTTGAAACGTCAACTCGAAATGCAAAAATTTGTCACCACGAGGAATCGGAACTAGGGACTCCCCTTTTGTTTTAATTCAGAGGCTCCGTTCAAGGGAAAATCGATCAGGGTTCTGGCGGGCCTCCCACATTCCCCACTACTCATGGCAAAAAGCCATTTTGAAAATAACTGCACACCCTAAACGACCTCCCTTGAAAGCTTTGCGAACCGCTTGTCAGACTAATCGTAGCGACGTCCGTGAGCGATAAGTCCATAACAGGTGAGAGTTAGAATGAGCTGGGCGTTAGTCGCAAGCCGATGGGCATAGGCTGGTAAAGTTCTTGCATTGACTCCGTTTACATGACGTTCTGACAAGAACTGATTTATTCTCAGACAAAGATGCTTGTTTCTGGATCAAATAAATAGGGTGCTGTGAACTAGGCTATACTCAATTAGTTTGGCAATTATGCCGTGATATTTACTTCAAGTGTGATTAAACCATATTCGTGCGAGATCTGACAAATGTCATGATTTATAGACAGTATTCTGACACAAAAAATAGAATTAGAAAACCCTGGAATTATCGATCCTGTGGTCACCGACACGTTTTCATTAGGAAGCACATGAGAACTGACACTCGTCATCCGCGAGGTTTTACAGGCTGGTGTTTAGAGTCCGCAATTCGCGCGAATCGCGTGGCGGATGACAGAAATCACAAGTACCCACCCAATACTGCAAGGTGCTACTCAATTCCGCCACCGTTTTTCGTAATGGTACATGGTGACTGACGACTGTTCATGATTCTAACTTCTTTCACGTCAATGTTTCAGATGTTCAAATGGGGCACTTGCGATTTTGCGATTCGCGCGAATCGCGGGACGGATCGCGGAGTCTGACACCAGCCTCAGAGATACTTAATTCACTCACTAGTTGATTGAGAAGTTTGTGTTACGTAGATGTAAACTTTAAAAATGAGGAGCCGAGTCCGATACGAGACCATTTTGTGGTAGCGATTATAGCACTGTTTCACAATGACTTTCATGCTTAAGGCAGTGACACGATAATTGTGGGGCGTTGCGGTTTTAATGACATATTGAAGGGTGGATCCAGCGCACCTCCCAGCACACTGAGGGGTCTACTCCACCCATGACGGGGACATTCAATGACGTCATCCAAATTGCACAGCTCCGTCCGTCGCGATCACTATTTTTAAGATTCTGATTCAGGAGCTGCCTCGAATGACTGCCTATCACTCAAAGAAGCATCTAATTAGGGTCATGGCATCTATGCATGAAACCTATAGTTTGACATTCTGCCGACGAAAGCGTCAGAGTAACTCTGTTCGCTTTTCAACCTTTACCGCACTCCTACTTTAACTACTGGTTGACTTGTACTGAATGAAAATGTGCGCAATGCCTTTCAAATGGTTCTTCGAAGCTCGAGATCACGATCAAAGATAGCAAAAACCTCCTCTTTTCGTGCCACATGTTTGAAGTGAACGGGGGCGTCCGTGCGAGCTCTGTCCTTGTTAGGTAAATCAAGACTAACTGTCGGAATGGTGAGCTTCGCCCGAAAATCCAGCTCAGAGGAGGCAGAGTATATAGCTGAACGAATACAAGGAGCAAAGGTAGGTAGACAAACCAGACCGAACATACATATCGCTATGCTGCTACTGGCTTATTGAAAGAAAGTTGTCAAAGAGTAGATCAAAATCAAGAAACTCTTCCCGAGATTATGTCATACGAATATGTGCTTATTTGAATAGCAAAAGGAAAATTGCGCCTTCAGCTAAAGAGATTACACTCGGCGCGAAAGGGGTCAGGCAAATCTCGCATTGCGACGGCACGGCAACAGTCGCGCCGCGAGGTGACCTAGTTCCAGTTCCGTCGCAGTCTGGCCCTTGCCCCCTTGACAAGAGCCTTGAGTAGATAATAAATACACAAGATAAGTGCCAAGAAGCCTCTCAACGTACAGAGAGCAGCTCTTGACAACGAATGCGAAACAAACAGAATAGCAGAGATTACACCAATGGATAACATTTTTTCTACATAATGTGATTATTGTTGTTGTTAGATGCGGACAGCAATGCGATGAGTAAACGCATGTAGTCACCGCTGCACATCTGCTGAACGTCGTACTCAAGGGCGCGTTGATACTTGCGTTTGTACTCCTCACAAATGTCGTACAAATCGATCTGTAAAAACGTATATTTATTGTTGAATCACGGAATTCATCCTTTTTTCCATTTATGTCCATACTATTATTTTATATTACGTTTTTCCATTTTTTCCATTTCCATCTTCTAACATTTTGTACCTTTAGTCAACTCTTTGTAACCGTGAAAGGAAACAAGATTGTATCATTACAATCCTTTTCGATAGGTGGGGCATTCATGACGGTACCACTACCCAAATATCGGGTATCATTCATTCTTATAGAATGACTTGCAGGTCGCCAAATTGGTACTAAGCCCCAAGATGAACATCACGTCGAAAAGTGACCACTGCAGTGCAATCAGCCTCCGTAACCCTTTTCCTCCCTTTCACATGGTCTACCAGGGTGAATAACGGTCGAGGAATTCCTCGACCATGGCTCTGCTACTGCGAGAGTAGTGCCGAGAGTGAACGTACGCGCGGAGAGCACAGACGGCTCGCGCATGGCGAGTGTGAATGTCCGCGCGGGAGAACGTAACTGATCAGGCGAAAATCCTCGACGTGCCGTTGAGGAATCCTCGACCGATATTCACCCTGGTCAGTACGACTCCTCTGATCACCCGCATCGACAGTGCATAGTTCAACCTGTTGTACTCGTCCTCCTGAATTCGCTTGAAATCCTGAAAGGGAGGGGAGAAGAGCTTTTTCGTTTGACGCCGCCCTTTCGTTTTCTCACATGTTCCCCATTGCCTCTATCGACGACCCTTTCTTCTCGCGAAGGCACCTAACAGACGAAGTTCCGCCCTATAAATGACGTCATAGGCTGGATCCGCTTTTGCTTGTATCCATGCTCTATCGTCACCGGTTCTTTTCCCCGCGAACGCTCAGTATCTCT
>MU895373.1:0-12777 GCA_036418205.1 Ostertagia ostertagi
GTGCGCTCCGGTCAGGTCGTGGTTCCATACCTGCTATTGACTGGTTAAAGCGCAGAACGCTCCTAAAAGTGTACATCCTGACATAATGTCAGCGGTTTCATTCCTACGCAGTTTCATTCGCCGGGTTTTTTTTCTGATTCTAACATCTAATCCTTTTGAGCACTATCGCAAGATACGGGGGCATCCCCAAGGGCTAAGCCTAGGAGGGGCAGGAAGAAAAAAGAAAATATGGCTCACACAATCCGGAGCCTTTTCTTCTCCACTTGAGGCTTAGTCCCATTTTTGTGCAGTCCATTGCCACCACAATGCCCCGTATCTTGTAATAGCGCCCACTTTTCTTTACTGGTGGTCCTCTTCACGGCCCTACTTTCATTATCGAGTGTTACTCTTACGGTACCAACTCGATTGCTGGGACTGTCTTTACATAATACATATTCGAAGAGCCCTTAATGTGCTTCTTCAACAAGCCATTTTGAGCTTCGATGTTATTAAAGGCCTTCCCAGAAGGGTCCTCCCCAGACTGGCCGACTAGGTGGCTGCTTTGAAAATTACAGTAACAGTAAATTTCAATGAATCACTGCATCAGATATTCGTGGAAGCGCTTGCAAAAGCTCCATCGGCTTCAAATCACACTGATGCTTCAACTAATAGCTTGATTAAGTGCCGAAATTATTCAATTACACCGTTGCCATAGATGGTTCAATCCATTTCGACGGTGCCCGGGGCCGTTTAGCAAAATTACCTCGCTGCCCCGCCCTTCCGTTCGACGTCCTACGGCGGGTTCGCGACGCGTGCGATCTTAATGCGCACGTATACGGTAGCAGCATTTCTGCTGTTATCGTTATTTCTACAGACTACAGTATCCACCAGTCACTACTGGAGGTCATCAGGATGCCGATCGATCCGACAGTCGAATTCGGAATGCTGTGAGTTTTTCGGCCACCGATCAATATTCGCTGATATCGGCATTTTTGGCGCGGAGTAAGCAGGGGGTTCGGACTTTGATAACACAGCAATGCTTCAAACAGCACGCTCGGTTGCGGGAATAACTTCTAAAGGCAGGAGCTTGACCCGAGCCTGAGAATGAGTTCGTTCTCGTACATAAGTGCTGAACTTTGATATTTCAAATCATTTTTTGAACGCTACCAAAAAGGGTAATTGGGTTAAATTCCCTGAAAATCGCCTCGCACAATGTTGGTACCCACTATATTACCTCAAGTAAATACAAAGTAATATCATTCCAAAAAATGATCCCTTTTTAAAAAAATGATCCTGTTGTTCATGAGTCCTTAAGCTCATTAAATGCAGCAGTCCTTTCTACTTTCAATGTGACTCTTGATAAATACCCCGAGTCACGTAGCAGTTTACCCCAAAGGCAAAGAACCATCAACCACCTCATCCCTTTCGTGTAGTTGTCCTATATGTACGTAAAACTTGTCTGCAAAGAAGGTTTCAAGTAACTGTCCGTGTTTTAGTCTGTTCTGGCACCAGCCCCCCAGGGTGCAATGGTCGTTCGTTGGCGGTCGGAGAATGATCCAAGATTGTACAACAACTGTATGGAGAACTGCCGACACGGCGTGTACTCGGTTAATGTAGAATCACAATTTCTGACGAAAATGCGACGCTGCCAGAAGATTGAAGATGCCGCATGTTTCAGCAGGAGCTGTAATGATAGTTTGAATCATATTTCAGAGATGTAAGGCGAATCGAGTCTTTGGTGATGGACCTATGGTCCTCTCTGTCGAAATGAAATAATGAGAGGGTGGTGCATGGGGTTAGAAGGTCATGAAATGGTGAAGAATAGAAGGCGGCTATCGCACGGACACGGTACGGTGGGGTGCACTGATAACAATTCAACCAGCTCCTTTTTGATTGTTTTTGTTTTTTTACTTGGTGTTTTAACGTCGCAGTTCGCTTGCGAGCGTATGTACGTTACATGAAAAAAATGAGTTGGAATGAAATGGTGCCCCGGTAGCGTAACTGGTAGCGCACTTGCCCGGAAAGCGAGAGGTGCGGGTTCTAGTCCCGCCTGGGGCGAAAGTTTTGTTCACAACCCAGTATTCTTGTGAATCGTATAACTTCGTATAATGTAAAACAGAATATGCTCCCAGGCGCTGGGAGGATTATGAAGGGGCGTGATGTGTTCATTTTTTTAGAATGTTTCCTGCCCTCCTTACATTCTACATAGGGACCTCCAGCGAGGCGCTGTATACTTGCGATAGCGCCGAGCTAGAATATTGTTGTTTAAATGACCATGAAAACTTGGGGCTGCATAAATAAATATTGAAGTAATGGCAGGGCTACAGCTCGGGAAGGTGTTGTACTTGTGCTCAGAAAAACATGCTTGTTTCGTCTGAGGAAGGAGCGAAAGGAACCGTAATCTATTATTTTGTTTATAATTGGTTTTTTTTCTTATATTCTCCGGATGTCGGCCCTCTGTCAGAAATTTCGGAGGTCAGGCGGATGTGACCCCAGACTGCCGCATGGTCGCTGATCCCGATTAACTTGTAGGCCACAAAGAGGAGAGACTCGTTGCTACAGAAGGGGAGCCTGAGGGATTAATTGCGGCGTGAGCGAGGCATCTTTTGGCCACGAGGTTCTCCAATTGTTACTTGTTATCAGAGCATTTCCACAGTTGTTTTTGAAACTCGAAACGCGCTACATCTATCTTGCTGAGTTAGAGAGTGCGTAGAATTTATTCAACTCTCCAAACCATTGGTAAAATGACTATAGATGTTAATGGCACATCTTCCGAATTGAACGATTATTAGTGCAGTTTTTGATAGCAGCCCGCTATGCGAATAGTTATCAAAAGGATGATAGGCTGAGCAAAACCCTCCCCCAGGCGAGAATTGAACTACCGCACCTCTCGTATACCGGACAGTTGTGCTACCGATTACACCACCGGAGCGCCGCTTCACCTCAGCCCAGGTTTTGATGGTATACGTAAGACATATATTTCAGATTAAAGGATACCTTCTGATCTACAATGTCGACATACGAAGTATTGATTTTCCTAACCTGAAAATCATCTGGGGAGATGATTTATTGGATGACAACAGTGCGCTCACTTTGAGTAGTAACCTCGAACTGAAAGAGTTGCGAATGCCGAAATTGCGAGGTATTTAAGTGTTCTTGAATTTTTATTTCTTTCGATAGAGATATTTCGGATAAAATTTGAAAATGTAACCAACTTGAATTGTTTCTTATTTCAGCTATTCACAAAGGAAATGTTCGGATTGAGAACAGTACATTTCTATGCTATTTACAGTCGAAAGTCAACTGGAATGAGGTGAGTGGTTGTTCTGTTCCGAGGGTCCTACGCCAAAGATGAATCCAGAAATCTTATGGAGCAGAACAGCTGATTTGAATCTGAGTAGGACTGTAGCTACTCAGATAGTGCTCTGAATCCTCAATTCTGTCTCTCTGCAGTTCGCTTCCTTTTTTCCTCTTCTTTCCATTCTTTTATTTATATATAATGTTATTCGTCCAAAAAGGTATTCATCGCTTGGTATTTGGATTTGAAAAAAATAATTAAATTTGCATAAAAAACCTGCAATGGATGGCGGTATACGTGTTACCGGAGCGCAGTAATGAACAGTGGTTTGCTCGGTAATCACCTATTTTTTGGAGGTGTGCCATACACCACACTTCCTTTCAAAATTGCAGAGGGATTTGAAAGGGGCCGAAGGCCTACACAATGATTACGATGCTCCACCATTTTCATGGCGGATTTGTCTTGTTAAAATAACGTGGTTAAAATGTAGGAAGATTTTGTTAACGTGGTTAGGAGTCAACCCACAGCTGGAGCGTACTGTAGTGCGCCTCGTTCTGATTCCTCCATCATCCAAGCATCTCTCCTGTCTCTATAGCCTATTGACATCTAATCTGAATCGCAATATCTTGCGAGATAACCCGCTATAAAATTCATTCTGCGTAATTTGGTTCTTCGTAACTTTAGTATAGCTTCAGACTGACTGTCATCCTCTATTATTCTCGCATCTCAGGTCAGAGCGTGAGAACTTCAACCGCGGAATTCTATAGTTTCGAAATGCTTCTGAATGAGACGAGCCATGCAATGAAGACTTTCCTCTTCAATGACAGCAAATAACCTCTGTTTCAGAAAACCTGAAGCGCGTTGAGTGCAGACCACACACTACAAGTGACGACGGCTCCAAGTAAATCTTGTAATAAGTGATCTTATAGTGACAGCTAGTAGATGGTAAAAGAGTTGTAATTAGTGACAACTGATAGAATACAACTGCAACCGGCTAATCATTTCATTAGCGGAAAGCATTAGATTTTATGGAGGCGGCCGTCCGTCACTTGTGCGTCTGTGTGGTCTGTCACCTTGCAGCGGCGCTTGGTCCGATATTTCTGAAACACGAAGAGGCCCATACCAATGGCTCTTATTAATGCAGTACATCGATCGGTACGAATGCGGAAAACCGTCTGATCACATCTGACTCGACGTTTCTCGTACCGTTGCAGTCCACCATTAATTGTAAATGCACAGAGTTGTCGACAACTGACTGCGAATGCCAAGTCCAAGTACTCGCCAAGAAGGGTTCTTGACTTTATGAATAGTTGGATTCCCTCGATATTTGGTCGAGCCGAAAAACATCTGTTAACCCACTTTACTATGTAGAGTCCGGTTCGAGAATATTCCGATGACGAGTGGTGGTGCATAGTGTATATTCGTAGACAGTTGGCTTACTGCCGGCTACTCGTTCCTGATTATAATTGTCATGAAGCCTGCACGGGTGGCTGCACGGGAACGTGTGGTGCTCCACGCAGTTGCGTGTGAGGTCCCCTGAAAATACTTTATGAAACTTTTCCTACCCATCTGCAGCCGCCGCGACACACACGTCAAAAATGTATTAGATTTTTTATATTACCTATTTTTCCTCAATACCCCTACTATTTTACTTGATTATTCAAGTTGCCACACCAGTTACAAGCTATTCATTAACTTTTCCGTGCCACAAAAAAACTGTCATACATTTACATTAAAGATAAAACCGGACTTAAGATTATGGTTACCCCGATAAAACAGACGCAAAAACCTAGAGGGCGCACATCACACGGGCGGTCCGCTGTAAGCTTACGCTTAGCATATAGATTCAAAAAAAAAATAAACTTAAACTAAGGCTCCGGGTTTTCCAGGCGTGTCGAGAGCTGAGTCTGGATGGTGTTTGCGTCCATCAATGCCCACCAATGATGGTGCACGATTCTAAAAAGGCATGTTGATCCCGAATCCCAATGGTCGCTCTATCTATCTATGACAGATATTGCGTCGAAGAGTGTCCAAGTAAGTTTGACTTCTGTCTATGCAAAAATTTTGATTTTTTGATTAATCAGAGCAATTAATTAGAGTAATTTGAGTAATTACCCGTAGTTTGGCCATTCGCTTCAAATATATAGAAGTTGTTATTAATGGTTCAAATGTGATAAACGAATGGTTACGGTCGCTAGGATATTGGCTTACCATTAGTGCACCTATCTATTTTCTCATGATGTGTATGTGCGCCGGTCGCGCAAATTTTGCCCATTTCATGGAATTTGAACTCTAGCGTTTGGCATCATCTTCGGTATTGTGTGTGTAAGGCACGGGAGATTCGCACATGGCCATGTCCCTGAGCCCGTTGAGGATGTGAGCTGTAGGAATCGCCTGCTCCTAGGCACCAATCGACCAGGCTTGCCGAAGCCGCTTCCTGAGCAACATTTTTGAATTTGGCTGGCTAATTTCCACTAGAAATAGAATAATAATTCAAAACAGTTTGCGCTTATCAACGGTATCCGAGTGCAGCCACACTGAAGTGGTTGCTCCCATAGAGGTGTGTAGTGTACCACGGCAGAGGTCGCGCCACCTTCATACATCGAAACGCGTCACTAAGACGCTAGGCGCTAAGGACTTTGAACAGATCCCACCAAACTAACATGGTCCGCCCACCGTTCGATATCTTGTCTGCGTCGCAATGTTGATCTGCTATGCTCTCTCTACTCGGACTTCTCTACCCTCTCCGCGCTCACATTATCTCTCATCTCCCTGCCGGCCTTTTGAACTTCTCCGCAACGTAGAGCAAAAGGCTCGTATTTCCTGTGCTTTTCACAATTTTCTTTCCTTTTTCTCCACTGGCAGTCCACCTCCATCCCTACTTTCATTTTTAAGTGCAATTACCTCATCAATTTAAGCTCGCTTAGGCTTTAAGCTTGAACCTTGCTTCTAAAATAAGGCGCGTTCAGGAATATGATTCCGTTGTCAAAAAAGGGTGTTGGAAACTTACTGTACAACATCCGGTTGTATTCCATTTATAGAAGAGCTTCTGGTGGAACGGGATGCTTGCGTTCGCCATTGTTCTGAAGGATCACATCACGATATGACAAAGGATTCAAGAAGATGTGAACCTTGCAAAGGAACATGTCCCAAAGGTGGGAACGATTTATTACGCTGTCTGATTGTTTTCATATCGCCGTTCCCGAGCGCTAGCTACAAGCAGTGTTCCACGCCAATACTCTGTTTTCTAATATCATCATTTGAGGGTGCTTGCGGCAGTTTGGAGCCGCAATATAAACTTTCGCTTTGTTTGCTATCCATAACGTTTATAGCTGCAGGCTTGCTTGCTAATGAACTATTACTACTTTGCAGGAAAGACCTTAGGAGGACTTTAAAAAGCTTGTCTGTTCAACTGGCCATCAAAATCAAGGTTGTTAGTATTTGTAAATAGGTTTTTCCAATGACATTCGAAGGGAGGGTAGTTCAAGGCTCCCATCCATTGAGTCATGCTAGTACTTCCTATATCCATCACACTCCTGCATAATGAGCGTTGAATAAAGAAATCTATGATTTGAGAAATGTTAGGCAGAAAGCAAGGGAATTTTATTGATGGTCTCTAAACGGGACACGACATATTGGAACCAGTAATGATGGAGAATAGCCGTACGTTCTAATGGCGTGGGTCTAAAACTGTCTCTCCGCTGAGTCTGAAATCACCTATTTTGGATTTTAAGAGCTCAAGGGCCGAAGCGGTACAAAAGAAGCAAGGAGGGCGAACTAAAATGAATTCTTTGAGATTCCTCTGAAATCATGGCCGTTGGACATTGAATCATCCTATTGATTGCATTGTCCTCGTAGGAAAAAAAAGAAAAGCGAAAGGGAATCGCTAAGAGTTGACTATGCCTTCGTGTCGCACTCTAGCCTCCAGCAGGATAGAAAGACTTCTTCACATCACATAGACCACTAGCATCACGTGGTATTGCCGAGCTAAGTTGTGGGCACACGATGGCTGTCGAAGACCAAAGAATTTTGAGCATCCTTCATCAAATACTTTCAAACCTAAGCGAATTTCAAGACGTTGTATAATGGTAGAGAAATGATAATATGTTTCAGTCTGCCAAGTGACAAAAGTGCTTACTGGTACTATTCTGAGGAATTTGACTGGCTGCGAAGAAATCGATGGATTTATCGACATACAGGACTCGAAAATGAGGTAATGGTGGGTTGAACCCAGGACCAACCGCCACGTTGGACCGAGTTCGAAAATTTTACGACCCCCTTCCCCTTCCTCGATACGACCCCCCCTCAAGGTAAACCCTTCACCACCCTCGCTTGCCATCGCCGTTCATGGGGGCATATATCTACCACGAAACCGTAAAATTTCTCACTTTCCCTTCATTTTCCCTATTTTCCACCTCAGCCTCCGCTACTCCACTTTCTACGAGGGGGGGGTAGCGGCCAACCAACTGCATCCAATTCCTTCCTGTTGGCATTACTACCTACCATCGCGAAAACACCATTGCCCCCACCCTCGTTGGACTCTGACCAACGGACGATTGACCCTGGTTGAACCCAATCACCTTTCGATAGCCCACCTCTGTAATCCAAATGAAGGTCATGGAGGTGGAGTTGTCTGTTAGGGTCATAAATTATGAGTGCACGCATCTTCAGCGTAACCAGTGATACGCTTTCATTTCAGGTCAACGGTTGATGGCTATTACAGAGAGATGATTTGAACATTTTGAAATCAGTCCGAATGATTTCTGAATATTTTCAAATGGCAACTCAAACCGTCTCACCGCGGAATCTCTCATTTCTGGAGAATCTCGAATTCATTGAAGGGCGCAGTCTGGTGACGTGAGTTTTCTCTCAATCCCTTTCATGACCAGTATGCACATCTACGCAGAGTTGGTGTTCTTCTTCTACAAATGTACATAAAAATGAGACTAATTCATAGGCGAGTAATTGATGTATCGAAATCCTTGAGAAATCCGAGACAGGTTGCTAAAATTTGGAGGCGGTGATCACGATGACTGAAGGGCGGTGTGATTTTGATGGCGTCACTGAACATCACTGGTAGACTAAACCCATCGCGCTGGGGTTGGGGTTAGGACCGCCTCTTAGCCAACCAATGACCTTCAATGACGTCATCAATCCGTGAAGCCTGCCAGTCGTGATCACTGCCTTTAAGGGCTTTTTTGCCAGCTCGACAGTTTCCTTCAGTCTGTTTCTACAGGTAGCTCTTATCGACCAGCAGCGTACAGTAATGAGTTAAGCTCAGCGCAAAGTTCTTTTCCCTCTTCCGCTCGGACATTCCTCACATAATGAAGTGGTGCTTCACTGATTCCTAGAGTCTTTCAGGTCCAAGTTTGCTCTAGCAATCAATAAGAACGACAATCTCGAACAACTCGGTCTGCGAAAACTCAAGGTACGTTGCCCTCACTTAAGTAATCAAAGCCATTAGTTTAATTTGCGAATTTTACTACTACTGATTAACTTTTCAGAAAATCAAAGCCGGTAGTGTGATTATCACGGAAAATCACGGACTGTGCTATGCTCAGACGATCAAATGGGACAAGATCATTGCTGCAAATGCTCAAGCGCTAATTACTAAGAATATGGATTCCAAATGTGGTCAGAACTTTTTCCGTTTGATAAAATGACTTGTCAGAAATCGAGGGTTCCAAGTTTACCGGGCTCTGAATTTCTCACTTAGCTTGTGGGTCTCCTTTCGATACCGAGCTCTTGAAGCGTTGACTGATCACCAATGCGGGGTGGTAGTATGATTCTGATTCAATTAAGATATATAAATTGTAGAGAAAGATTAAAAATACCTTTTTCACTGTGCAGTTTTGCCACGAAAGTGTACGGATACGCGACAGGAGCGACAATAGGCCCGCCGCGCGGCGAGAAGACAGAGACACAGACGGGTCAGCGGACGAGTGTGCGGGATGTGGCTGTACCGTAGTACATTTTTAACTTGACGCGAAATCACGTGCTGCGACTCGTCCACTGAACCATCTGCGTCTCTGCTTTCTCGCCACACGACGGAAAAGGCTTTCTCGCCTCTTGTCGTGTAAACATGCGTTTTTGGTGACTGTACTGCACAGTGAAAAGAGGTGTTTTAGCTACTGTCGAATACCCAAAAGTGTACGTTTCCTGATTGCGCTGGTTTGCATAGATTCCGATGAAAAACAAGGCTCCAGCAGAGCGGATTCAATGAGTCTTTCTAACTCATCTTTTCTAATCGAAGCGAAGTTAATTAATTTCAGAAGGACGTGGACGGATCTGTGACGAGACCTGTGACCCCGAATATGGATGCTGGGGTCGTGGTCCTACAATGTGCACAAAATGTCGTTACTGGCAGTTGGAGGACAAGTGTGTGAAAGAATGTCCACAAGAGGGGTAAGAGGATTTCTTATCAAGCTGATAACTTAGCATTGTAAGAACGAGCGAAAAAAACCTTCAGAACAGATGGACCACTCAGATTCTTGAATTGCCTATTAAGCCCATTTCAGCTTCTATTATGATCATACCACCAAAAGGTGCCTCCCGTGCTACGCCGAATGTCTCACATGCTCAGGTACGGAATTTTGCTGTTTGCTAGTTTTTTTTACAACACAATTACTAACCTCCAACGATCATTTGAGGCGTAATAACTAAAATTGCCACTGATGATCACTGCACATCTCCGAGTACTTCTTCCTCGAAGCAACACCCCAAATCAAATTGTGTAGGGCCAAGCGTCGAAGAATGAGTTGTGGAGGCCGAACGTTGATCATAAATGAAAAAAAAAGGCAAAGAAACAATGTCGATGAAGCCCAAAGCAAGGATTTTTCCCTCTGGAATGTGAATGGGCGGTGGCCAGACAAACTTGTCCGCTTAACAAGCTAAACTAACCCCGCGTATTTGACAAGTAGCTCAACTACGCTAGGCCAATCAACGCTGCGTGTCATGGAGTTTGCACGACGCTAATCGTCGTAGTTAGGCGTAGTCGCCGTACGGTTCCGTTGTGAACCCTAACGCCATTGTTGCCGCACTTCTCGATTCGCAACAACGGATACTCGTCAGGGCTACTCAATCCACTAATTGATTTCTTCGGCACGAGTCTGCTAATCGGTGTTGCCTTAACTTCCCTCTTTTTCGTGGATATCAGTAAGCCACAATTGTTACCGCTAAATTCAAGTCTTAGCATATATCAAATAATAGCAATATCATGCTCCAATCTCATGATTCGGTTAAAAATAGGAGTGTGATGGAATGGGTGTCGGGTCAGGAGGCTCATTTTCCGATTCTTGCAACAAATGGCGGCACGCCTGCGTAGCCAAAAAAACACTCGAAGTCTATGCAAAATTCATAATTTCTCCTTGTACCACGTTTTAGAGCGTATTGAAGGTAGATGCGTTGAGTAGAGGGTTCCAGTATACTTCACTCTTTTTCTTCTTCTTTTTTTGCCTTCTTTATCCCCACGGAAAACTCTGAAGTAATTCGATTTATCGTTATGGCTCGAACAAGCAAGACGGTCATTGTAAATTTTGTTAGAAATGTAGAAGTTTTCTGATTTGCTACGTAGAATAACAAAAATATCTTGTGGATGTCACAAACCTATGCAATAGATTATGAGCAAATCGTGTTCGCGCTAAGTCGACAGTCAACTAGCAAAGAGATCTGCGTACCATCAGCAAACGAGTATCTTGACTGACGCTTGATGAAAATATCCTTCTCCAGGTCCATCAGAGCGAGATGTCTGTCGTGCCGGAACGTTCAACTTGATCTCCGATGGCGAACTTGTTTGTCTCACAAACTGCCAGCAGCGTGTCTCCACTACCAGGATGGCACCCAGTGTAGACCATGCCATGAAAGTTGTTCAAATCTTAAGTACGCTGATCTTATCTCTTAGGTTCATACATAATTTGGCTGTACCTTCTGAATTAAATGATTTGTAGATGCACTGGGCCAGGGGATCATCTGGGAGAGGGTGGTTGTACAGAATGTCTTTACGCACAGCTATCAAGGAGTCATGAGGTAGGCTTCATTATGCATTTTGTCGACTTAGTGTTATGTGACGCTATTTCAGGTGATTCGATGCACTGACTGCCCGTCATGCAGGAGCAATGTAAGCGACGTCTGTCGGCTCACATTACCCCCTCCAACCTCAAGCCACGATGGAGTTCAACTTGTGGGTGAGTTATTGAGAGGGAGCAGGCGCATAGTCATGTCTCTCCCCTCTCAGGGGATTTAAGAAGTAAACTTTGTTGACAAAAGACGTACAATATCTCTTGTTCGAAGGAAAAGGTTCAAAGAAATGGCACAAGATTGATCTGTGTGCTTTTCGCTCGCGATTATGGAAGTGCTGGTGCGAATTGGGCCGGCAGTAAAAAAAAGGAAAAGGCCCCGTCAAAAACGCTTAGGTTAAGGGCTTACTCACCTTCCTGCGGCTGTGCTAAGGCAATGAGAGACTGCGCGGAGAGGAGAGTATGAGGCGAGAGAGCACAACAGATGAGAGAGCGTGAGACAACGGCCAGCCACGGACGGGGAAATTGAAGCTGTTGAAGCTATACTGGCAAGGCTCTGGTGCCTTTGTCGGACGAGTTCCTGCATGAAAGTGCCACGTCTGTGATTGTCCTCTAGAGGTCTATTCTACAGATAGCAGGAAACTACTCACATGACCTGTCTGTTTTGTGCCTTTAAGGAGTATTTGCCCTTCATAAGGCGAAAGAACAAGTCCACGAGTCCAGCGTAGAACTGAATTACGAGCTAATAAGGATCATTTCAGCACTGCGACCCATGCGACGAGCAATGCGTATCATGTACGTCAGCCGGTCGGAACACTATCGCCAATGGATGTGTCTGCAAAGGTGCTTCCTTTGAAATACTGCTGTATTAGCAAGCCTTTCTAGATAATAGTGTTTGTGAGCAGATCGAGTGTAAGAAGCGAAGGAGACTTTGTACAGGCGAAAGGGGTCTTATAGTGAGCACGGCTGCCACCTCATTGCTCCTAAAAAGCAGAGTCTACGATGAAAAGACAGCCTCCTAGAAATCAAGGTAGAGGTTTTCAGTGATGCAGGGATGAAGAAAAACCAAGAAAAACAACCTATAACCCGAGAAATAGGACCACCTTTTTCGATGTGCGCGTGAGGATTGTCTCATCGGTGCTGACCTCATCAAGGCCAACGGTCTCTCTGCTAAGGGTCAGAGCCAGACCGCGAGGGGCGGGGCGGGCAGCGGCGATAGCGGTGCGGGGACGGCCATGCTACATCACCGGTGGCATCGCTGCGAATTCGTGTCGATCCGCATCCTCAGGAGTCCGCCTCTTTTTCACTAGACAGATTTCCCCTTCTTCGACGTCCGACCTTATCGTGGAATCCTCCTTTAACAACTACCGTAGTGACTCAGTTTCTCGAATAGTAGTGAAAAGAGCTTGCCACAAAAACAACAGCTGCAAATTCAGGCTACGCTAACGAAGTAGCAAAGGACTCCATATGTCTGGACCGGTGCCT
>MU895376.1:0-21619 GCA_036418205.1 Ostertagia ostertagi
CGCGTGCTTTGCTTCTGAATAATTGTAGCGCTTCTGCGTTGTCTGTGAACGTTTTCCTTTGCCTCCGTTCCTCCTTTCCCGCAAATCTTCGAGTCTGTGAGTGGTTTCCGACATGTAAATCCGATTGCAATCCAACGATCATTCTATAAGCTCGAGATACAGGGACCAGGAAGTGATCCTAGGAGGGTACTCTCTTAATCGCACGTTAGCTTTGGCCCTTTCTACGCGCTCTCAAATCGCAGGAATCGCTGAAATGGCCAAAATCGCATAATCGGAGACCTACCACACAAGAAAGATAACAAATACACACTTCCTGAGAAAAAGGAGTTCTCGTGGGACCGTGTGACATGATGTCATGTCACACTCGCGCGGTCAAAATAATGCGCGCGGTCCCACACGCCAGACAGCGAAAAATAGCGCGGTCGTCAACGTGTTAATGTACCTACGTGCATATTTGCATTTGCTTTTGCTCCTAGGACAGTTTGATTGCAGTTCTTCTTTCGGTTTATAGCTAAACTTTTCGAGGACTGCACACAAGCTTTCACTGCTTTCTGGTACCATCTGTGCGGAGGGTCCAATGGATTGACGACCCACAGCTTTAGCAGCAGCTCAAACAGGTTGGAAATGCGAATGGGGAGACTCAACTCTATTCGGACTCTACTCTACGTGGTTTCGCTTTGAGGAGCTATCTTCTGTAGAGTTGTGTATTAACGTCATGCAGATCATTAGTCTTCTTGGTGCTATGTGAGGCGGATGTGGAAACGATTTTTCGAGTAGAAGGAACTGGTGAAAACAGTAAGGCTCAGTCCTTAGGAAGGAGCCTCTCCTTCCCTACGCTTCAGTCTCAGCAGAAGGAGGAACTACTTCCTAACCATAAGTTATGCCTTCAGTGGAAGCAATATAGAAGGCGGGCGTACCCCTCCACCCCACTCCTCATTCCACATCACCCTCGGCATTGCACCGTCTTCTCGTCGGTCGATAATAACTGGTCGCTCAGTCACAACACAGGCCGCAGATTACGTTCTACTGCGAATTTGCTTGATGAGGAACGCAGATACAGTTTGTACCGCTAATATTCTTATACAGTTATACTTCGGCGCAAAGAAGCCGACTAATACCGTTTCTACTGTCTTCCCGAGTCTGTTACCAAATTCAAAACCTAGCCCGCTCACACTCGCGACTGTTGAGAGGCTGAAACACTCCTCGATCCCTAGTCGTCTCCACCTCCCTCCTCTTCTATTTTCACCTCCTGATGCCTTTCTGCACCCCTTCATCTACTTTAAAATGAACAATGGACTTTTTCTCCCATGAATTTGGTAGAATTTGGGCTCAAACGAATACCGAACACTCGTAGTGAGCCTCAAATTCAAATGGCACGCAAAGACTCGCGAAAGACTCGTCGGAAAAGCTCGTCCAGCGCTTTTGCCCGTGTAGGTTTAGCAGCGAGTCACTCCACCTGGCTGGGGGTCTTCCCTTGTGGCCTTTTAACTCTGCGGGGATACCAATCGGTCACTCGTGATGTCCAACGGTTGTCGTTAAGACGGGCAACGATGTCCTGCCCATCGCTTCTTCGAATCGTAAATGGTCTCGATGACATTTTTTACGCCGGTACGCCTTCGAATCTCACGTCGTGAAATTATTGTGCATTAACTGTCACCATGCACACATCGCTCGTTACTCATTGCCTCTTATACACGTTTGAGAACCATGTGTTTATTCTCATCTTTTATCGTGCTCCCATGTTTCGCTTCCGTACACCGGAGCTTCTAGGACATGGGTGTTGAACACTCGCCGGCCCCGTGGAATAGCTCACCGGCGGCGCGGGTGTTAGCGTGTGCGGGTGACGTCACTTTGACGTCAAAGGCTGATGTCAGAGTCCGCGATCTGTCGCAGGTTTCGCTGATTGTGATTTTTCGCGATTTGCGCGATTTTAGCGATTTGCGCGACTTTTGCGATTTGCGCGATTTTTGTTATTTGCGCGATTTCACCAGAGGCGCGGTCTCACTGAGGGACAATCAAAACATAGTCCGATCAATAACGCAACGTGTTCTAGCCACCACTTCTGCTTGATAGTGAATGACGACTGCTCATAATTCCACTTCTTTCATACTCAGTTCAAATGTTCTAATGAGGCACTTGTATGTTTGCGATCCGTCCAGATTTCGCGCAAATCGCTTAAATCGCGCAAATCGCGAAAATCGCAAAAATCGCGCAAATCGCGAAAGTAAGCGATACCTGCGACGGGTCACGGACTCTGACATCAGCCAAAGCGGCGATGACGGATTAGCAAGGCTGGAGCCAATACTTTACAGCGTCACGTATCAGGCACCGACACTGAATTCACTGGGCAATGAGTAGAAGTAGGTGATTTAAGAAATCAGCTTCGATTAAATTGCGCACTTAGGGTTAACACACAAAACCGTTGATTCCTTCCACATTCGAAAACAGATTCCTGATTTTCGAGGGTGGAAATTGTACCCATACGAAATACAACCACTTTGATCACAGCACTAGTGATTGCAATGTTGGTGAGATGCAAGCAACCTTTTACTATGCAAACAAAGCGGCGGCGACGTTTTTTCTGACTTACTCTCGTCGCTGTTGCTGCAGCTGTGACGTCATCAGCACGCGCTCCCGTCCGCGCCACTGGTGAGCTTTTCTCCCTCCCCCCCCCGATCTGATCATGGGCGTCAAGCCTTCTATCAGTAAGAACGCAACGATACTTATTGAATGTTGCCTGCTTTACGGCGACGGCCTATTTCGATTGTGAGATCATTGTCCATTGTGATTGCCTGGCCTAGATAAACGTATGAAGAGACTTCTTCAATGACTGAGCCTTTCCATGCGCAAGCAGTAGTCTCGTGAAACTGTTCTTCATCCATTTAGTTTTGCCTGGGTGGATCTCAAGTCCAATGATCGAGAGGCATCGCTTGAAATCTTCAATGAGTTTTCCAGTGCATTGGGTCGCTACCAATGAGTACAATATCATCTGCAAACATCAGATATTGGAGTTTTTCACCATCTATATCGATGCCGCAAGGCAATTGGACGCTTTGCATTACGAGTTCTAGAGCAGCAGAGAACAGCTTTGGAGAAATGACTTCGCCTTGTCGTACACCTCGTTGAATCTTGCACGGATCGGGTCTTTGAGTAAATTGATATCAGTGTAGCAGCTTGTTACATTGTCGTATTATTTCAATGTATCTTCGAGAAATTCCGAAACTTGTGAGGGCATTCAATACTGCTTGATGTTCACCGTATCAAATGCTTTTTTGAAGTCAATGAAGAGATAGCATAGAGGGATTCGGTATTCTCGGCATCTTTCTGTAAGTTGAGAGATCACGTGAATTTGATCAATAGTGGAAAATCCTTCGCGGAAACCGGCTTGCTCTCTACATGTGTTCGTATTGAGGTTTTGACGAATACGGTTTAGGATGACACGCGAGAAGACCTTGAGCATACTGATAACAGTGCTATTGGGCGGTAATTAGCCAAGACGTCACGCGGTCCTTTCTTGTGTATCAAAATAGTGTTAGAGCCCAGCCATTCTTCCGGGACAGTTACTGACGCGAGTGTTTCCGTAAATGTTTCCTAGCGGAGAGAGAAACGTTTGCCGGCGTTTCAAGTGCTCCGTTCGAATTTGGGCTTGGGTGATTTTCCACTTCCCATCTGACGGATTGCCTGTACCACTTCAGATTCGAGAACTCGCCATTCTTCTCTCCCAGATGTTTCGTCAGGATCTTCGAATGGCGTCATTATCGGTTGTACTTGCACTTTGGAGGAGAACAAGTCTTGGAAAACTTTCGAATTTCTTCTTCCATGTCCTCAAGAGTTTGGACAACAGAGCCATCTGCTTCCAGAAATTCATTAAGGCAGGCACTGATATTAGTTCTTTTGAGGCTATCGGCTTTTCAGCTGCTTGTTGTCTTCTTCGTGCCGCATACTCTGGAGAAAAATCTGTGGTGGCAGCAAGCGCTTCAAGCATCTCATCGGATATTACGTATCTAGTTCTTCTTGAGTGATACGCGGCTAATCCTGTCCGCTTTTCTTTCAGTTTCACTATCGTTGCTCGAACCAAACGATGGTTTGAGCCCATGTTGAAATGTGCTTACGCAATGACTGTAACGCTTTGGAAAAGTCGTAACAATTCGTAAAAAGAAGTCGATTTCATGGAAACATCATTCTGTTTGGGGTGTGGAAAGTCCATCGGCGTCCTTGACGTTTCTGGAAGTATGTATTCGCCACCGATAAGCGACACCTTTCGCTAAACTGGGCTAACGCTTCTCCACGATTGTTTCGTCCTGGAATTCCATATGGTCCCACGAAATTTTCTCCATGTTCCACCTCGTCCTGAATGGGCGTTATAGTCTCCAGCACATATATTTCTATATAATTTCCTCGTAGGGAACCGTTTATTGCTCTTTCAAGCGCATCATAAAACTCTTCAACAGCATCGTCATCATAGGCTCCGGTAGGTGCATAAACTGACAGTATTTTCATCTTGCTTGCTTCTTCCTAACTCAATCACAAGCATCGCAATTCTCTCAGAAAAGACTTCGCAGCAAGGCTATCCTAGAAACCAAATGCGACGGCACAATGAATCTGTTTCTGCAACTTTTCCATTCCTCGTGCCGGCTCTTAGTAGTAGACTCAGTCGTATTCCTAACCAATTCTGATGTCAATTGATCAATTCTGTCATCAAGGCAGTGTTTATGGTACCAATATTTTAGATACGGTTGGGCAGATCGTTCGCCATGAGATTTCTCCCCCTTTGTCGTTGCCCTCTCTGCCAGGAAGGGCCTTGGCCGCACGGTACCGACGGTGCATTTTTCTCGCCTTCTCTCATACGGCCCACTTAGCACCGTTTTATCTTTAAAGCATTAATTTCAATAATCAGACAGACGACTATGCATAAGAAACACATCGAATAAAAAGGCACAAATAACTATTGTGTAGTAATGATGCACACTGCGGACAAAGGCAAAACTGGGAACGATTGGATTGCATGCAATTCTAGGTGTTGAGGGTGTCGCCCTTGGAGGTGAGAAACGGAGTTCAAGAAGAGGTGGTTCTCCACCGCTGCTGCCAGACGTCTCCCGGCCTCCGTCCTGAAAGGGTGAATCATACTCATCACTCTTTGAGTGAACCAAAAAGACTGCCATGTTTACACAGTACAGAGACGTCGAATTTCTCAGTCCCTGGCTCTACGAACTACTCTGGTAAATGTGAGATTCAGATCAGGGTCAAGCGTGCGTTGAGGAATCCTCGACACGTCGCAGGGGGGGGGGTCGTATTGGCCCGCTGGGTGGAAGAGATCGAGCCATTTTGATGCAGTGGGATCATCACCGTCGGAAGACAAATATCAAGGATGAGTCGATGCCAGGCCAGAGGATTTCCAATGAAAATGATATTTCACCCACACAAAATTTTCGTGATTCTGAGGCGTCCGGTAATTCTTAGTTACTTCAGTGTTTTATCACCACACAAGTTAAAGAATCTGAATTTCGCACGCTTTCCAAGAGATATTTCATCTTTCAAGTAAGACCCCGAATCTGAAGGGATGTGAGGTACACGGCGCATCCGAGAAAGGGTCTAGTTGTTGCGCGCGCTTCAACTACGGCTCCTTGGACAAACAACCTCAATTCAGGAACAATCGAGAGAGAATTCTGAAAGTGTCCGTGCGCATTTACAGGGAGGTGTACACCATTCAACATTGCGTTAACGGACTCTTCAGGGTTAAATTTATAAACATGTAACCTTTAAAGTTGAGAAACGCTAATCAATCACTTTTCTTAGAAAGAGAAAAGCAATGATTCCAAATCTGCTCTTACTTTAGTACATAATCGCCCTTAAAAGGATATACAGCCGTTGAAATAGTGCCAATGTAGCGAAAAAGTACCTTTCGGCGGTACTCGTGCAAAATCCTCAACGTAGCCGTTTTTTTAATACTGGACGTTTGGAGCAGTTCTAGTAAGCATTTGATAGAGCAAATCTTCTAGTTTATGATGGCGTATTTACTTTTCGGATTGGATGAGTTTGAACGGAGTTATGGCTTTAGGAAATAAAAAAACTCGCACTCATCACAAATTTTCCTCGTTAATTTTGCAGAAAATCCTCAACGTGGCCATTTTTTGAATACTGGACGTATAAAGCTGCTTTAGCAACGGTTTGATAGAGAAAATCTTCTAGTTTTGTATGACGTATCAACTTTTTGAATTTGACGGAAATGAAGCAAGTTATTGCTCCGGAAAGTGTAAAAACTCGTGCTCGTCTCGAATTTTCCTCGTTATTTGATCTAAATTTGTTATTTCTTATAACTTCCTGTAATTTCAGTACTGATTAGAAAAAGCTCTTCACAAAACTTCCAAATCTGCTTTCAGATTGAAAATTCGTCATATTTGAAGAAAGTTATAATCATTTGAATATTTGTTCAAATTTCAATAGTAAATAAGCTGCTCCACGGTCAACGCCAAAGTCCAGTCAACACACAGCTGGCGAAGGCGGTTAAAAAGCTTCTTTCAACTGAAGGGCTACGTGCAAATTGAGAACCACAATCTGTGTAGTACTAGAATTTGGTAAGTCTTGTGGAGGAAATAAATAAAGAACAGATGTTGTCATGGTATGCCATTTTTAGTGGCTAGTTTGTCGTTTTCTGGTCTGTTTCTCGTTTGCTCGTTTGGTAGGACTCATCAATAATGATTATTCTTTGACTTTTTCACTTTTGTACTTCTTAAACGAATTTTTTTGTGGGCGGTGGGGTAGCAGGGCTTTTTATGAGCAGTTTTGGGGGAGAATTAAACAAGCTTTTCAACCTTTTCATAGTTCGGCTTTTGAAGAGGGTTGTTTCATGGACTTCGGCCTCCGGCGGAGGGTGGTGGGGGGGGGGTCGTATTTCCAAATTTTCCTCAACGCCTCGCTTGACCCTGATTCAGATAGGCATCGAATGGGAACTCAATCGGAACGTCCGGGTGGGCGAATTTTGGGGGGGGGTAGTTTGATAGGCTGTGAGAAACGGACGGGCGAAACCGTAAGGGTGAAGCGTCGGAAGAAGATCCAACCGTCACGATACTTTTTTGAAGATACTCCTTTTTGCGATACTCCTCCCCTCCTTCCAGCCTCCAACCTTTCTCAACCCCAGATGCAACCCCAATCCCTCTCAAAACCGTACATCGCAATCACCACGTGCAATATTGCAATACCAGGAAGCGAAGTGACGGTCCACTATAGGGCGTCCATGTTCGAATCCGCATCCACTCTACTCGACGGCTCACTTGTGAAACTGCGGCGGCCGAACACGGAGCGATGATCAAGCGGTTAGGCTCAGCGGCGCCAATGTGTAGATGACTGGCAGGCGAGGGTGCCGGCACTTTGCTTGTCTGGCACTCTTCGAGAACCTTCGATGGCACGCAGGCGCCAGGACCCGCGCACACTCTACTAGGCGCCGTGATTCAAGTCGTACGGAAGTGGCGACACCCTGTACAAATGTATGAAGAAAATGTATCTAAGCATTAATTATTATACAAGTACAAAAGAGATTCAGTGTGTATCAGACCCGTCCTGACATTCCTACTTCCTTCAGAATTCATTTTGAGTTTTGAATGCGATTTGTCCGTTACAAATGAGTCGTTGAAAGACTATCAATTTACAAGTGTGTTTGTGCTCCCAAATGGAGAAGTTCCTAGCTCAATGATCCCGGAAGGATGGAAATGCTTATTGTTCCTTAGTGAAAGTTTTGCATGTTGTAGACTGCTGTTATGGTGCATCTCTAAACCTTTACCGCCTGTTTCATCAGTGACCCATAATTCATCGACAATTTTATTATCACTAACTACAGTACTCGCCGTTTGAAATCGAAAATTCACGCGAATAACGCGAATCCTCGTTAATTTCGTGAATTCGTTATAAGTCGGGTCAGAGTGAAGTATTCCAGAAACGGAAAACACCGTTGAACTCAGCTCTTCAAGCGCTACAAGATGGTGCTAAAATATTTTCAGAAAGCTTGATTTCGGAATGCGCCATGCACTCGATTTCATCTCAAAAAGTAGTTGCTCGCATGTGATGTGTATATAATCCCGCTTATGCGGGCTAACCGCTACACACAAAGAAGGGCCTCAAAACTTACCCCAGAATGCGCCACGTACTCAATCTCATCCACTACATTGTGAGATTAGATGAATGTTATTTTCCGAATTCTTAGATCTTCATTTCGTTTTCAAGCGCTTACTAGCTTTACGTGTTCCCTCTGCTCTCAATATCCCATCCTCTGTATATCAAGTGGAATCTTTGAACAGTTCTCAGCAGGCATAGTGGGCCTATTATGTGACATTTTCCATTTTCAGAGGAGATGTTTTGCAGAAAGCTGTGAAGATAGCGAACAATTTCCTTCACTGTCGTAGACTACGGTCACTTGTCTGTAAGGATTATATGGAAACCTTGGTCGCAGGTGAGCGTTTCTTCCGTGGTGTGACCCCAAACATCACCCCTTGTCATGCCTTTGCCCCCTATTACGTGACAAGTCCCATTTTTAGAGGAATGTTTTGTAGAAAGCTGTAAAGGAAGCGAAGAATTTCCTTCACTGTCGTAGACTATGGTCACTTGTCTGTAGGAATTATGTGGAAAACTCGGTCGCAAGTGAGCGTTCCTTCCGTGGTGTGGCCCCAAACATGCCTCCTCGTCATGCCCTTGTGGAATGTTCAGATTTTTTGCATTTCCAGATGAACTCGCAGACCTGAAATGTGCCCCGTTAGCTTCCCCGTGAAAAATGCTATCGAATGATATGCATTACTTCCCCAGTTGAAACTTTGGTTTTTCACCGTTTTCAGCCTTCCCCTATTGCCGGATTGGGCACTATCCCACGATTACTGCCCCAAAATCTCAAAGTTTCATTTTTCGTCGAAACTTTGTCTATTGGGGTAATTCGATGCCCTGATTACGAATATGACATTCATTTTTGATGCTGGTGTCATTTGGCGCCATTTGGCGCCGTTTGGCGCCAATTTGGCGCCACGGCTGTTTTCACCAAATCTGCTGAAACTTCGTCATTTGGGGTTATTTGGGGTCCTGATTACGAAAACGACACCCGTTTTTAGCGCTGGCGCCATTTGGCGCCGTTTGGCGCCAATTTGGCGCCACAGCTGTTTTCACCAAATCTGCTGAAACTTCGTCATTTGGGGTTATTTGGGCCGAGCGTGCCGCACTGGACCATCGAACGAGACCAGGGTCTACGTTCATGCCCGGATTCCTTTTTCGAAAACTGTAACTTTCCTGAGTCCACGGTGTTCGCACTGCCCTATTTCTGGGACTGTGTACGTGGACTCCTTCGGATGGTCCGAAGGAAAGACGTTTCAACTCTACTGCGGCTCATCATGAAGTAGTACATCGAGCACGGTACTACCATCCTCAGTGGCAGCTGGAGAGCTTACAGTCGAATTGCTGCTCTGCCCAACGCATACAGGCATCTCCAGTGAAAACGTGAAATATGCTTCTGGCTTAGCTCACAGTTTTCCACGGTCTGGCTCCTTCCTGTCGTGGGAAAGTCTCCGATTCGATGACCTTTTCCACGGTCTGACAGTCGGCGCTCTGAGAAAGGTGCCTAAGAGTACGCTCTGACTGTGAAGTGTTGTTTGTGACACCACATGGCGCCGGCGTCAAGACTGGATGTTATATTCGTGATCAGGACGCCAAATAACCCCTATACACACGTTTTCAGCGGATTTGGTGGAAACAGCCGTGGCGCCAAATTGGCGCCAAACGGCGCCAAATGGCGCCAGCGCTAAAAACGGGTGTCGTTTTCGTAATCAGGACCCCAAATAACCCCAAATGACGAAGTTTCAGCAGATTTGGTGAAAACAGCTGTGGCGCCAAATTGGCGCCAAACGGCGCCAAATGGCGCCAGCGCTAAAAACGGGTGTCGTTTTCGTAATCAGGACCCAAATAACCCCAAATGACGAAGTTTCAGCAGATTTGGTGAAAACAGCCGTGGCGCCAAATTGGCGCCAAACGGCGCCAAATGGCGCCAAATGACACCAGCATCAAAAATGAATGTCATATTCGTAATCAGGGCATCGAATTACCCCAATAGACAAAGTTTCGACGAAAAATGAAACTTTGAGATTTTGGGGCAGTAATCGTGGGCCCAATCCGGCAATAGGGGAAGGCTGAAAACGGTGAAAAACCAAAGTTTCAACTGGGGAAGTAATGCATATCATTCGATAGCATTTTTCACGGGGAAGCTAACGGGGCACATTTCAGGTCTGCGAGTTCATCTGGAAATGCAAAAAATCTGAACATTCCACAAGGGCATGACGAGGAGGCATGTTTGGGGCCACACCACGGAAGGAACGCTTACTTGCGACCAAGAGAATTCGTTATAAGTCGGGTCAGAGTGAAGTATTCCAGAAACGGAAAACACCGTTGAACTCAGCTCTTCAAGCGCTACAAGATGGTGCTAAAATATTTTCAGAAAGCTTGATTTCGGAATGCGCCATGCACTCGATTTCATCTCAAAAAGTAGTTGCTCGCATGTGATGTGTATATAATCCCGCTTATGCGGGCTAACCGCTACACACAAAGAAGGGCCTCAAAACTTACCCCAGAATGCGCCACGTACTCAATCTCATCCACTACATTGTGAGATTAGATGAATGTTATTTTCCGAATTCTTAGATCTTCATTTCGTTTTCAAGCGCTTACTAGCTTTACGTGTTCCCTCTGCTCTCAATATCCCATCCTCTGTATATCAAGTGGAATCTTTGAACAGTTCTCAGCAGGCATAGTGGGCCTATTATGTGACATTTTCCATTTTCAGAGGACATGTTTTGCAGAAAGCTGTGAAGATAGCGAACAATTTCCTTCACTGTCGTAGACTACGGTCACTTGTCTGTAAGGATTATATGGAAACCTTGGTCGCAGGTGAGCGTTTCTTCCGTGGTGTGACCCCAAACATCACCCCTTGTCATGCCTTTGCCCCCTATTACGTGACAAGTCCCATTTTTAGAGGAATGTTTTGTAGAAAGCTGTAAGGAAGCGAAGAATTTCCTTCACTGTCGTAGACTATGGTCACTTGTCTGTAGGAATTATGTGGAAAACTCGGTCGCAAGTAAGCGTTCCTTCCGTGGTGTGGCCCCAAACATGCCTCCTCGTCATGCCCTTGTGGAATGTTCAGATTTTTTGCATTTCCAGATGAACTCGCAGACCTGAAATGTGCCCCGTTAGCTTCCCCGTGAAAAATGCTATCGAATGATATGCATTACTTCCCCAGTTGAAACTTTGGTTTTTCACCGTTTTCAGCCTTCCCCTATTGCCGATTGGGGCACTATCCCACGATTACTGCCCCAAAATCTCAAAGGTGTCGAGTGTGTGCGGGTCGAAACTTGTGTGCGTAGTTGGGGTAAGGTTCGAGCCCTGATGTGACGCGGATATGTACATTCATTTTTTAGATGGCTGTTTTGGTCATTGTGAGAGGATTGCGCCCGCCCCCCGTTTGCGCGCCCCAATCCCTTGCCCGCCCCCCCCGCTCGCTCTTCCTCCACACACCACTCGTTACGTTGGCTTCTTCTTCATTGACGTCGATGCATTTGGGTTATTTGAGGTGGCTAGGGTGTGGAGCAGGGGAGCGAGAGGGTTAAGTGAAACCAGCGTTCATGGGCGATTCTCGTGTAAAACGTCTACGCGTTTGTTGCGAGCCATTGTGGCGCCGATATTTAACCACTGTTGGAGCGCGAGAGAGTCTGCTGAACTTCGTCATCTGGGTTATTTTTGGCCAGCTGGCGGTGCCGCACGTGGACGCATCGATACGGAGACAGGGTGCTCGACGTCTATGGCCTGAGATTCGCATTATTTCGAAGATATAACCGTGGAACGTGGGCGCTGACGACGAGCTTTGTGTGTGCCGAGTGCGCGGGCTAAGGGTTGTGCACGAGAAACGTCACGTGACACTGGGTGTGCGGATGGTAGAGGGAAGAGATCGTGGTAAGGTTCAATAGCGGTCCCATGCCGGATGCGCTATATCAGTGGAGAGATAGAAGTAGTACATCGAGCACGGTACTACGCGCCATCCTCAGTGGCAGCTGGAGAGCTTACAGTCGAATTGCTGCTCTGCCCAACGCATACAGGCATCTCCAGTGAAAACGTGAAATATGCTTCTGGCTTAGCTCACAGTTTTCCACGGTCTGGCTCCTTCCTGTCGTGGGAAAGTCTCCGATTCGATGACCTTTTCCACGGTCTGACAGTCGGCGCTCTGAGAAAGGTGCCTAAGAGTACGCTCTGACTGTGAAGTGTTGTTTGTGACACCACATGGCGCCGGCGTCAAGACTGAATGTTATATTCGTGATCAGGACCCCAAATAACCCCTATACACACGTTTTCAGCGGATTTGGTGGAAACAGCCGTGGCGCCAAATTGGCGGCCAAACGGCGCCAAATGGCGCCAGCGCTGAAAACGGGTGTCGTTTTCGTAATCAGGACCCCAAATAACCCCAAATGACGAAGTTTCAGCAGATTTGGTGAAAACAGCTGTGGCGCCAAATTGGCGCCAAACGGCGCCAAATGGCGCCAGCGCTAAAACGGGTGTCGTTTTCGTAATCAGGACCCCAAATAACCCCAAATGACGAAGTTTCAGCAGATTTGGTGAAAACAGCCGTGGCGCCAAATTGGCGCCAAACGGCGCCAAATGGCGCCAAATGACACCAGCATCAAAAATGAATGTCATATTCGTAATCAGGGCATCGAATTACCCCAATAGACAAAGTTTCGACGAAAAATGAAACTTTGAGATTTTGGGTAGTAATCGTGGGCCCAATCCGGCAATAGGGGAAGGCTGAAAACGGTGAAAAACCAAAGTTTCAACTGGGGGAAGTAATGCATATCATTCGATAGCATTTTTCACGGGGAAGCTAACGGGGCACATTTCAGGTCTGCGAGTTCATCTGGAAATGCAAAAAATCTGAACATTCCACAAGGGCATGACGAGGAGGCATGTTTGGGGCCACACCACGGAAGGAACGCTCACTTGCGACCGAGTTTTCCACATAATTCCTACAGACAAGTGACCGTAGTCTACGACAGTGAAGGAAATTGTTCGCTATCTTCACAGCTTTCTGCAAAACATCTCCTCTGAAAATGGAAAATGTCACATAATAGGCCCACTATGCCTGCTGAGAACTGTTCAAAGATTCCACTTGATATACAGAGGATGGGATATTGAGAGCAGAGGGAACACGTAAAGCCAGTAAGCGCTTGAAAACGAAATGAAGATCTAAGAATTCGGAAAATAACATTCATCTAATCTCACAATGTAGTGGATGAGATTGAGTACGTGGCGCATTCTGGGGTAAGTTTTGAGGCCCTTCTTTGTGTGTAGCGGTTAGCCCGCATAAGCGGGATTATATACACATCACATGCGAGCAACTACTTTTTGAGATGAAATCGAGTGCATGGCGCATTCCGAAATCAAGCTTTCTGAAAATATTTTAGCACCATCTTGTAGCGCTTGAAGAGCTGAGTTCAACGGTGTTTTCCGTTTCTGGAATACTTCACTCTGACCCGAGTTATAACGAATTCACGAAATTAACGAGGATTCGCGTTATTCGCGTGAATTTTCGATTTCAAACGGCGAGTACTGTACATACATGTTCTGCGTCCATAAAACATACTAGGTACTAGGTACTTCGAAAAATGCTGAGTAAATTCAGTAGAAGCTTCTACTCCATGTATTCCATAATTTTTGAGACACTTTACATGTATTGTTGTAAAAAAACTTTTGATAAGTATTGAAGCTTTCCAAGATGTCCTGCAACCTAGCACAAAGCTCGCCTATCCGACAGGCTAGCCATCTCGTTTGCTTGTTGCTTTCTTTAGCTAGGATTCCAATTTCTTCGAAACCTATTTCTGAGCCTCTTTCTTCATGACTTCAGATTAGGATCTTCCACGCGCCAAGCTATATGGAGGATTAACCAGAAGATAGCTGAGGGCACGCTCTCTCATCCACGTGCTACAGTGGCCACCTCTACTCAGGGTTCCTCCTTTTATTTAAAGATGATCTACATTCTGCATTCTGACCACCCCATGGCTGGCAATCTCGATGTTCTGCCGCCATTGAAAAGGAAATGGAACAAAGTGAGCGCATATATTTGTCGGAGCGCTTTTGGTGCTACAAGGTGAGAGTAGTGATTAATCGAAATAAAGCCACCAAGGTCTCCAAGCCCGAATCAGCTCTAAACGCGATCTGACATCATCATGTTCTAGTTGGTTTCCCATAGTTCCTTCGAATGACCATCCATCATACTCATTGGTGTGGACTGGGTGCAGTGTGCTAACAAATCCACAAGCCGCAGTAGCTTAGCTTAAACGATTCGGGAGTTCTGACAGCAAAAACCCAACTCCCTCTGAATTCTAACTTCCTGAGTCGTTGGCGATACGAGAGGCTTTGCGCTGGGAACCGGCACCAACTAATACCAGTGTCAGTGATGAAGATAATCGTCAGCTTGATGGCAACGCCTTCAAACTTGAAAGCAAAGTGAAGACAAAATCTATTTTTTTCCGAGGTCGTTCGACTCCACCTTGCGAAGTAAATTCATAAAAACTGAATACTCTGGAACTGGATAAGTGGATACTGGCGGAGCTAACAGAACAGGACGGCCAGTTCTGTTAGCTCCGCCTTGTAGCACTAACCTTGTGCCAACGAACGGCCATCCGCTCTCCTCTCTAGTTCACCTTCTGGAGAAGAAATCTCACTTGAATCACCATAAAGTCAAAATCGACATCCAATATTTCTTCGATCAGAACTCTATGAAATTCTACAAGAGAGACACTGAATACCCCCTCTTAGCGATGTTGGTAATAATGGTTATGTATATTACGTCGAATAAATACATCAGAGAAATAAAATAATTGGATCGAAAAACATCCCGCATGTCTCAAAAATTATAGACCGATTGCGTGCGTGTTGCGTGGTGCACATGATGCATCGGTATGCAAACGGTTAAAGTCTGTCGCGACGACGTCATCAGAACACTTTTGAGCACCTTTACCATTCTGAAGTCAGGTCGGAAACGTGGCACATTATGAATTTATTTATCAACCTTTATGTTTTGAATTACGCATAGGGTTTTCTTTTCTTTCTCTTTTCTCTTCTTTTCTTTTTCTCTTCTCTTTCCTTTTCTCTAACGATAAAAACATTAGTGAGACAGATTCATGCAGCATTGTATACATGCTCGATATTGATTATACTCGATACTAAATAGCATTAATTCAAACCTCCATTTTATTCGACTTGCCATCAGGCCAAAGTCTCAAGGTTTATTACATTGTTTCCCGGCGAGAAGATGTGCCGTAATAACGGAATTATAGTAGCACACACGGCATAAACCAGCATCAAAGGGCACAGCTTGTGTTGATTTTCAAGTTCGCTGTCACGTCTGCTACTACATGCATAACTACGACAGATATCGTGTCGTTGCGATTCGGTCATGAACCGTGTGTATGATGGGTGCTGAATGTTTCAGTGGGATGATATTGTTGAGACAGAGATTCAGTGAACAGAGAGAGATAGAGAGCTACTAACGTCTTTATTGCGTGAAGTAAAGCAAGTTCTCTTGTTGCTGTATTAATACACTTATACTTTCCAGCAAGCTACCAACTGTTTCTCGAAGTTTATTATTCGAGTAAAACTTGTAAACTTCTTTCTTCTTCCCGCTCTTGTGCCACGTGGCAATTTATCACAATACTTTTATTAGGATACCGTTTATGCAAACCCGAAACTCAAGCTTTTTTTAAACGATGAACTTGTAAGGGACAGGTAACTGTTCAATGCTGGCCGAGCACAATAATCGCGAGCTTTATAAACTCTCGAGATCAAAACTATGGCGCGATTAGTTCAAACTCGCAACTAGTATCTCGAATACCCATCGTCTGTGTTGATTGTATGTATATTAGTAAAACATAGCTTTAGTAGGTCTTTAAAGCAACACAAAACAAAGTAAGGCTTCAAAAAATGAGCATAAACATCTTTAAAAAGTTTTTATGGGGTTAACTTATTCTTCGACACTTCCGGCCGCTGATTTTGGCTCTCCTTTCCTAGATCTCTGTCCTGAGCGATACGATCTGGTCGAATAAAATCTCCTCGAGTCTGGCACACTGCGAAGTGCTCGGTGGTGACCTACGTCGTCCGGGAAAAGGTCTTCGGCGACGGTCCCTCTGATGCGGTCACAGTACCAACAACCCCTTGGATCTTGCTCGGAATTGCACTTGTATTTCTGGTGGTTGTCCAGGTAGTCTATGCAAAGTTTTTCACAAATGACGATATGGTGTATCTTTCGTTTCCGGCGATTACTTTTGGAAAGTAGTCTGAGAAAAGGTATCTGATTTTTCCACAAAGAGCGCATGGTTTGTTTCTAGACAGATCGTTTGAGTCTCCAGTCAGTCAACATGGGAACTTGTGGAGAACATCTTCCATTTCCCATAAGTCTCTTCGGAGTCCGTTGTTACTTCCGATTTCGTCAGAACTATTATTTCTGTCGATGCCACGTTCGTCTTCTTCGTCACTTGCGATACATATCTTCCAAGCTAGGTATATCCTCCATACGATCATAGTCGTCGTTGATTTCTTCGATCATTCTCTCTAAGTAGGCCTTATCAGAGATTTAACTTCTGCGTCTTCTCCTTTTTTGCTCTTCAAGACCTTGTTGTTCTTGACTCAGCTGTCCCTCACACTGCGTTCTTGGCTTCCAGCTCTTCGATCTACTGAAGCAGATAGCGGATTTTGTGTCGCTAACGTTGTACCATACGTTAAGAGCGTAATTCCATCCTTTTGTGCGTTTCAGCTTGATCGTATTTCTTCAAATCGTGAACCCGTCGTTATGCTTTATAAGTACCATCTCCATTTGGGTCAGTCAAAAGTGGTACGATTCCTTTTTTTCGCACCTAATTAATATGCCTCGCTCCGAGGTGCGAAGCAGCCCTAATTGAGTGGGATAACTCAGAGGTCATGATGCCACCTCCACATCCGTATTGATTGAGTAAAAGCAACTTCATTGGAAAAATGATCAGAGTTAAATATTCGTATATAATCTGAGCGTAGAAGTGGTAGGAAAAATTCAAATCCTCCAGATTGTTGCCTCCTTGAAAACGACTGGAACTTCTCTAAGTGCTCACTGCTTGAAAAATCGCCCTGTTGGTCCTTTTTTCTTGCATGCGCGAGTTTTTGGTTTTGAACTGCTATAGCTTTTTTTCAAATTCAAATTTTTGCGCTTTTTGGCTGACGCTGTAATAGTGTGAAAAAAACGTGACTGGCTGAAATCGCAATAAAAATGACGAAATGTTAGATAGATGGGGTAAGCTCGGAACTCTGAGCGTGGATTCACGATTAGTGTCTTTTACAGGAAACCCGATGTTTTTGAAACATGCCCATGTAAGGGAAAGTGTAAGCACTTCGGCGAATCGCTTTCCGAGGCCTAGAAACTGGGGAGTCATTGAGCTTCCAGTAAAGATTCGGTGTCCAACATAAAGCACGAAACTCGTAATTTTCTAATTTTTTCTTATCATTTTCCACAGTATCACTTCTGAAGAGAGTTCCAATCATGTGAAGCCTGAAGACCCGCGTTTTCAGAGGAATAGACCGAAAAGAAAAAAAAGCGAACTGGTACTTTAAATACGTTTCAGTCCGCTCCATTTTGGATGAGTTCAAGTATTCCTTGAAAAACGCTGCAAAAATTTGAATTCGAAGAAATCTGCAGCAGTTTAGAATCAAAAGAAAACCAGCGCGTGGCCAAAAATCGGACCGTAAATCTCCCACAACGGATCAACTGGGTGCTTCGTGAGCCCATCAGTTTTGTTGAGGTGAGTTCGAACACACATTAGGAAGCTCTGACCCTGTATTAGTTACAGTGGGTAAAGAAGAGCAAAAAATTGAATCTGAAAAAAAGTTATGGCAGTTCAAAGCCAAAAAACCCGTGCGTGCAAAAAAAGGCCAACGGGACGATTCTTCGAATTAATGAACACTTCAGAGGTTCTAGTCCTTTCTAAGGAGGAAACAACGAGGATTCGAAGTTTTCTACCACTTTTACCCTCACTTAATATATGAATATTTAACCCTGATTGTTTTTTCAATGAAGTTTCTTTTACTCAATCAATAGAGATGTGGAGGTGGCATCATGACCTCTAAATTCTCGCACTCAATTAGGGCTGCTTCGCAGCTCGGTGCGAGGCATCCCTTAATTAGGTGCGAAGAAACAGAAATCGTACCACTTTCAACCCACCCTCTCCATTTATTTTACTCGAACTCCAGGCGTTTGATTTCGTCGTTGCTCTTCAAGAGGATCTCGGAGATGTTGAATGATCTTTTCTGCTCTTGGATATAGTTCGTTTTGAATGGGATCGAATAAGATCTTCCTCATGAAGAAGTACTGCAGACTAAGCCCTGCACTATTCTTTCGCCTAAGATTCAGCTGCTTAAGAGATTCGATGCAGGCCGGATTTCCCAAAAAAAAAAATTGTTATGGGCGTGGACTAAGTTAGGAGGTACGACCACTTCCTTCATAGCGTCCAGTCAGAGCGAATAATAGCACCACTTCGAGTAGCCTATCGTTTCCTCCGAGCGTTCGTTAGTGAGGCTGTTTTCCAGACCGCTAGCTTCTCCTTTATGTGAAGCTCGAGCAAAACGAGTTATTCGTCCATGTTGTTTGTTGAGGCACTGAAACCATAGAATTCATCAGCGTGTAGATAGAGTGAACAACTGTTGAGTTGTTCATCTACACCCCTGATGAATTCTATGGTTTCCGGAAAACCGACTAAGTCAAATATGCTCGGATCCAAGACCTTATCATAATCAAGCAGAGCTGATTAACAAATGATTTATTCGAGATCAGTAGACAAAACATGTATACAACATAGAAGCAGAATTATCAGTTATAAATGAGGAAAGAGTAAGGACGCTAATACTTGCAAATATGACCAGATATCATAGGAAGCCAAAATTTGGCGTGTCTTGTTGTAAACCGGGTACTTGCAACGACAACGCTATGTGCCCGGGTACTGTGCGCATTCTCTGTTCATTCTCGAATACCGGGCGTTGATGATGTCGAGTATCCGTGCCCCCAGGCACACCCAGAAACGAGCTACTGAACAACTTATTATAAACTTAACAATATCAGACATAACAACACTATGCGTTGAATGTGCTACATCACACTATACTAGCGTACTTGCTTCCCCTCTGCACATGCCGCGAATAACAAGGCCGCGGTATATCTCTATTTACATTCGGAATTCTGAATAACTCATTGAGGTTTAGGAAAGCGGCTCCTAGACATCGTATATCTATTTGAGGAGACGAAGAACGACTTCATTAAAGCCAGTGATACACAGTGAGGTGCTCCCATATAGATCGTAGAGTGAGCAGGTCGATTCAGGATAACCAGAGAGAGGTCCCCGACCTTACCAATTGGGTGGCTTCCATACAGGGGGTTCCCGCCTAACGGTACGATTGTATAGGGAGGTCACGGAGAGTCCAGGCAGACCACACAATTGGTGGTCGGCCTGGATCACACCGTGTGATCATACGGTTGCCCATTCATTGCGGCCTACGGTAACACTATATACATGTATCACAGCCATCGCCAAAGTTTTGTGAGAATCAGTTACCTTGGGAAGTAACCATTAGAAAGAAAAAAGAAAAAATTTGTACAAGATATGCAAAAACTTGAAAAAAATTCAGACAAAAAATTAAAACTCTAGAAAACAATACCATGGTGGCCGCTGTAAAAGACACAAGTGGAGGAAGATGTGATAGGCTTCCCCACTTTCTCCACACTCTGAGGCACGGCCGTGGCGAGTACGGCTGAGTCGACAGTGCGCGCAAACTGTGCGGGTAAATTTGAAAACGCAGTGTCAGCACAGTTCGCGGGCACACCTTGCGTGCGTTTCAAATTCCCGACAATTCGCCTGCACTAGCGACTCCTCGGCCGCTCCCAAAGTGTGATGAAAGTGGGGAAGCCGATATTATATGACACTTTCGCAACACACATAGCGGAGAATGTCCATTCGGTTTTGGAGCGGACAAAAGTGTATGAATAGACAACGGAAAAACGTGCCCTCGCGGCTAAATCTATACCAAAAATTCTGGACGTGTTCATGGACGAATTTTTCGCGGCGGCTATTTGAATTCTAGGTCTAATCTGATTCAGTTGTTGTGAAACCGAGGACAAATATGTGTTCAACTGTGTTCAATTATGTTCATTTTGCTGGTCAACATCTTTGTATCGCTTTCAGAGATTGTTGACCAGCAAAATGGAAGTCTTGTAGGGACATCACTGTGACTCCCAACAGAGAATTTCGCAATGCTTTAGATGACTTAAAGGCACAACCCAGGCAGAGGTCGTGTGAACGCTTCTCTTCGGTCTGTAGTATAGACCCTAGAGGACAATCACAAATGTGGCGTTCCGTGCACGGAAACCAACCGACAAGAGCGCTTGGGCCTTGCAAAGTAAGCTGCTGAAGCTGCAGATTTTTTTCTCTTATCAGGCTGTTGTCTGGCGCTCTCTCATCTGTAGCGCTCTCTCGCCTCATACTCTCCTCTCCGCGCTTAGTCTCTCATTCCCTTAGCACAGCCGATTAGGAAGGTGAGTGAGCCCTTAACCTAAGCGTTTTTGACGGATTCTTTTCCTTTTTTCTTTACTGCCGGCCCACTTCCCACCAATACATTCGCATTCGTGTGCAAGAGCCACACCAATGTGATCCTGGGGCATGCCTTTAATTAAAGCAACAACCCCAGTTAAGATTGATGGTGTAACAGCGATGATAACGATGGCGTGGCAAGTACGTGTTAGAACAGCTCTTCGAGCAACCGCATCATCTTCCGCTTTCGAGACGCGACAACGGCACATCTGTGATACTCATGGTCTACTGTTCCTCACACACTGAATCGATTTTTCGACACGACATTGTTGGGGACACTTATATTTTTCGAGTGAAATTTTTCATCATTGAAGTTTATTTTTATTTCAATAGTATTTGGTCTTCCCATTGATTTTAGGTCAAAAAGTAAAATTGAAGTGACTAAAGTCACAAGGAGAAAACTGAAAACTGACCTTGGAGTCCTTCTTCTCCTCTTAGGCTTAGTCCTAAAACTGAGAGTTTCTGTAACCCAGACGCAAAGCTAGAGCTGCCCACCTTTCCCCCTTCCCCCACCCCCCTCCGAGGAGGACATAAGACTGAAAACAACAAAACAGAGACATATTCAACGAAGAAAATATATCAATACGTATTCGTTCTTGATTGTGGCCTTGTAGAGGGCCGTTGGGTAACATGAAAAGCCAGAGGCAATGATCACACCGGAGGGGAGTGACAGCAACGAACCCATGTTGTGGCCGTAACCCATGTTTGGAATGGACTAAGCGGTTTAGATTGGAACCACCGGCGGCATGGAGAAAGCGATCACCTGAATTGAACGCTGTATAGATGCGTATCAAAACAGTACAAAAATCAAAGAAAGGTATGAGATCAAATGTCCGCTGGCAAAAGAAATGAATAAACAACTCACGTAGAAGTCATTTCGAAAAAAAAAACAAAGTGAATCGAATACACTACCGCAAAGCAGTTGACATACGACATATGCCTTCTTTCCT
>MU895383.1:0-13031 GCA_036418205.1 Ostertagia ostertagi
CCTTCTGTGCAATACCCCCGTACACATGCGGTAGTAATAATGGAATTCCTCAAGAACAGTGGAAAATGGTTCATGTTTTGTGTACCCGTTTTCTTGAATCATACTAGGAAAATTGAGAGGAGCTCGCGCAGGCAGTAAGACTCGTAACTTAATAGCAGATTTTAGCAGTGCGTGTTCTATGAAATCGTCACGTTCTGCTCATTCTCAGTGGTTTTCATTTGTTTAGCGACCGTACTGGGGGAAGATGATGCCATTTTATGGTCGATAATTGTGCTTGTGTAAATACTTAACCCTTGCAGTCTCGAGACTTTGGTTTGCAGAGCTCTTCTTCAACTGAATGCATCAGCTTGATTAGTTGGCTTTTGTGAAATGAATCGTTGTAAGATTTCGAGAGAACCGATTGTAGTGTACTCAGTATTCGGGGTAGGTTGACGAAGCTCTTAAGACAGTAATCGTACCAATAAACGTTATATAGAAAGAGCATTCATCAGCACAAAGTTTGCTGAAAAAACGATACATCATACATGAGGTATGAAGGAGGATACCACGATAAGTAGGAAGGTGGAGGAAGGAGTCGTACTTGAGAGACAGGCGGACCTCTTAAGAGTACGCACCGACACGCAAATGGCATCGAAAGATATGCCCCTGACGATCTAGCTTGACATTCCCCGTTGTCCAATTGGCGCGCTATTGGCGCGGTACTCCCCTCTCGTGTCGTCTCGTGTCTGAGTCTCTAGCCGTTTAGCAGAGAGAGCGTTAGCGTTGAAGAGGGCAGCACCGATGAGAGTCGCATCAATGCGCAAATCAACGGGCAAGGAAGGGTCCCATTTCTCGGGTTCTGAGCCATTTTCTCGGTTTTTCTTCTTTCGTGCATCACTGACCATCTCTTATTTGATTTCAAGTGCTTTGAAATCGTGAATCCGCCTTTGAGCTTATCTCAATAAAATTATATCTAAATTTATTCCTATGACGGAATTTTAATGGGCTTGAAGGTACGTTTCGCGACATGACAATTGGAGCAGTGTCTCTCATGAATAAGTTCGCTGATACGCTACTGCAGAGATTGGGCTACTTTGCAGCATAGAACACATGAAATGGAGCTAAGCAGCTTAGCTGCTAGCATTTCATGTGTCCAGCTGTTTAGCTTAGCAACCACGCGTGTCCACCGCTACAGTTTGGCGTCTCCCTCTGCTTTCTCCTGTCCGAATTTCGTTTTCGCACCCGGGCGCCTAATTTCCTTTTGACTGTTTGCCTCCTAGATCCTTCCAACGTTAAAAAATAAGGTCAATTCAGGGTGTTTTCCAGTGGTTCTTTATCCTCTGTTCTCCACAGGCAATCAATTAGCACCTACTACATATCCATACCTAACACATTGCTGTTATTGTGAAATGTGCCTTTGAAGAAGGGCGTAGGCCAAACACATCTCTCTAAATTGCACATGGGTCTATTTGAAGTCTGATTGGGTCACGAATTTCAGTCCCGTGCTCACAAGAGAAACATAATGAATAACAGGTCAAACCATTCAACCTTGATTCACCAATAGATTTAGTTTGTTCTTATTCACTTTGAAATCATTGTCTTTTAGGATCTCTTTTACACCGGTATATTAGCTGATTCGACTGGAGTGAGACGAATAAATTGGGGAAGAAACATGATGTATTCTGCAAAGGTAGTCGGAGACGATATTTACAATTATGCATACCTGGAACGAGATTGAAGATCACTTATTCTTGTTTCGCAATGTTTTCACTTTTTAAGGATCTTTTCCGAGGTCGACATAGATGCAGTGCAACAGAGAAACCGACTTTGTTCTCTGTACATTCGCTTTACCAACCGGAACAATTACGGAAAGGATTTCAGATTATGAAGAATTACGAGTGCCATTTTGCAGGTTCAAAATTAGAGAATAAAACGATTCATTGAACAACCGTGTCTGGATTTGTACGCGATATCTTTGAATTTTGAAACTGTCTTTGCTTGCTGTCTACAAATATAAACGAAGGCGAAATATACACGTAACGTCATCCCTCAAAGACCATGTTTTGTCTTCTATCTACATCTCATCGTTTTAGAAAAAGCGCGTAAAAACCACCTGCCTAGCCCATCCATTTATTTATTTGTTTGTACTATTACCGATGGACCGATGTAAACTTAAAAGCATCAATTCGGACAATACGATCAAGAACAGATCGTGAAAATTCTATACTCAGTAATGCTAGCGCACGTTCAACTTGGCGTTTTCGGGATGCGCTCATTTGGAAGAAATACCTCCAGCGTCCCACATTCAAATCTGGATTATTATCCCAATCAAACTTCCTACATTATTCGGAATCCTTCCCTAAGTCCATCTTAGTCTTGCGTTCCGGGACGGGGGTTTCCTTCATCTGATTCGAAATGTGACAGCAAATACTTTGAACATCTAAAAACTCGATAACGGTTTCTCCATCGACAAAACATCTTTTATGGTCCATTGAGCGGCGATTCGAGATGAAGCATCTCCTTCCGAATGTAGGATAGATTGTCCACAAAGCTAGCAATTAGCGATTTTGTGATACTCATCAAGAAAGAATATCGTAACGAGCGGTAAGGGATTACCGCTTGTCTTTTGTGCTGAGTAATTACCTTACTGGCGAACGAATTTGATTTTTCTCATGTACACAGCACAGCGATCACCCGAAAAAAGTTTTAGTTGTGACTTTTCGTTTTCTTCCTGGCGTACAAAAAGGAAAACTTATTAAGTCTGGCATATGAAAACGTAGATTCCTTTGATCTGAAAGGCAGAAAAGGCATGGGCAACTATAAGCCAACTTCAGTCCCGGTACCATTTGTACCGTAACCCGAAAAGAAGCGTCATATGAGGTGTGATGTTGCCACTACACTAAAAATACCTGAACCAATCCAATCCTACGCCACTGTTCACGGATCAGACACAGGATCTTAGATATGCTGGTAGCAACCTCGGAATTTTTTTATCAATTTTCGAAAGATTGAATTAGAACATGATCAACTGATCTAAACAATCGAAAAAAGCATTTTATTCTCAATTTCTCCTTCACTCTACTGCTTTCCTGGCAGATGTGATAATATACTAGGTGTGCATAAATTACCACCCCTAATTCCCTATTGCTATCCAATCTAAAATTAACCTCGGAAGGGTCCTCGCGAAGAACTGCTGCGTTAAAGCCACGTTTGCTAATTTTGGAAATTTCAAGGACCGCACGAAAATAAATTCACAATAAAAAATGAAGAATTAGTTTTAAACGAAAAATCTTTTTTCGGGGCGCCACTTAATCATCATCAGCTGCTATTTGTTCCCACCGCAGGCAACCGCCAGTAAATCGTGACTCGGGGAATCTGACTTTCCCTTCCCAATGTCGGATAATTGCGACCACACCTGTTGGGGAAAGATCAAAAATGTTTTGTTTATCTTAGCCAGGAGGACCAGCTGCTACGAACATAATCAGCTAGATTTCAGCCAAATATGCTGGAAGCATCCTTATCCGCGCAACTTTTGTGAGGTGCGCGGCCGCCTCGTCAAATCCATGAACAGCTAAGCATAATTCGAGATATGGACGCATCCCCCTAGCCCAGAGCAATCAGGATTTCCCCTATCATAAAGACGCGTAGATTCGACACCAGTGAGGGTGCGACGAATCTCTAAAATAGGATCTTACAAAACTATTCATCAAAGTAGTCGTTACTCCTTTACCATCAAACTCGAGAAAAGAAACTATTTTATTAAAATTTAGGGGAGGTCCTATTTCTTTTTCGTTCTCCTAAATTACAGAGGAATATCTGCCAGAGTACCTAAATGTGTAAATGATGCACAAACACGCGAACAAAAGGTCGCATTCAGTACCTCCGATCAGAGCGGTTCGATCCGTGAACAGTTCGGCGTAGGATTAGGTGTGTTGGTTATTTTCAGTGTAGTGGCAACATCACACCTCATATGACGCCTCTTTTCGGGTTACGGTACAAATGGTACCGGACTGAAATTAGCTTATAGTTTCGGCTCGGGAAGCGGGCATTCGCCGCCGTGGCGCGCGGCATGCACGCAGTTTTTCATCGGGGCAGTGTAAACTCGCACATTCCAGCCTCTCACGTTAAATAACCGATGGAACCGGACATCAGCAGCCTAACAACCTTGATTGCTCCAGAGCGAACTGCGTTCTCCCGTATGAAGTTTGTACCTTGTAAAGGTTGTCCTATTGGAGTAATTGTGTCTGCAATCAAGTGAAGAGTAATGACGAACTGTTGCTAAATCAGGGATGCAATATCGTTATACGACACGGAGGAATGGTCAAGGAAACATCAATATCACACGTGTAGCACATGAGTTCAACGTTCAAGGGACGTGGCATAGAGTGTTTTATTCTGCTTGATTCTAAAATCATAGCCAAGATGGTACAAGAACGTTATTCGGCGAGGTTTCTGCTTGGTCGCATTCGTAGAACCTGAAGAGTGATGTAGGGACTGGGTCGCCTTGATTTTTCAAGCTATTACGAAGGCGACCAAGCACAAACACCAGCCGAACAAAATTGTTGCCTGGTTTGGCCGTGTTCAAAACAAACACAAGAAGAACACTACACTAACTTAATAGGGTCAGTTCATAAACTCTGAAAAGAGACATAGAATATTTGCTTGAACGAAATAGTGTTCATATTACATTTTCTTCGATGTAGAGTTGATCTCTTTGTACGCTTCCTACTGTTTCACTAACGGAATTCAACACTAGCCACCCAAAGATGAGTCGCGGTGCGCTCTAGAGAACCTACCTAACCAATAGACATACTCCTAGCAAAAATGCTAGCGATTTGTGTTGCCTCATTTGAATCCACTCGTCACATTCAACTCAACATTGAACTTGACTGGCAGGGACATGTCTTCTAATCGCTCGCTGCTATGCCTTCTCACTTCCAAGTTTCTTCTTTGCTTGACTGTTTAGCCTCTTTTGCACTGTCTAGCTCGTGAAGTTTCACGGTCTCGTTCGCTGTTTCAGAAGGCCCTTATCTTCAGGCTTAACGAAGAGGCTTTCTTCATTGGCTGTCATTTTGCAACTTTACGTTTTTGAAAATGATCCAACAAAATCCAAATAAACCGAACGAACGTGTTTTTCAAGCATGATCGGCAAGTTTTTTGCAGATTCACATATACGTGCTAACTTACGCAGCTCTCATTCGGTCATCAGATACATCATTTCGCAAATATAATAGCTGCGACAGGAGATCCAATTCAAGTGCTCTGTAGCCGTGATTACATTCCGTAAGGGAAGAAACTTTCCTTGCTACTGTTTGTCACGTATGAGCACAACTAAACTATGGAGAGATTTGAAAGTTTTTAGACCATGAACCCATAAAGTAGGAAGGTGTGATAGTGACATCTGCCACAGTTTCTTAGTATTACAGTGTATGTCGAAAAAAAATCAAATTTGTTGGTCATGTCGAAAAAGTGTTTGCCCTTGCAAACATTGTACTTCAGGTGCTTGATTTGATTTGATTTGATTCATTACACGAGCCAGCTGTGTGACATAAGCGCAAACAAGTACCTTCGAAGAACAGGCACGTCAATGACATCAAGATTATAATATCATGATAAATTTAAAAAATAGCAAGGCAAAATCAAAAATAACAACAACGTGAAAAATGGAAAAAACTAGCGCAACAACAAACGAAAAATAAATTTATGATACGTACTGGGTCACTAGCCTTTTGAAATGAGCGTAACATCTAGGTGCTCCACCCTGCCTAAGAATTTTATTGAGTTGATAACGAAATAATATGTTTCTACTATTTTGGGAAAAAAGACTACCTCGCGTTGGCTGAGACCCGTGGCTCTTGCACTTGTGCCACAAATCTGTAATATACCCAATAGACAAAGGTACTGACAGGCAAAATTAGGAAGGAAGGTCTTTTAAGCAATCCTCTCTGTCGTAAAAGTGTTTTGCGCCGGTACGTAGCCTCGAGTTGTGGGTAATTGCCAAATTGCCAGGACAGCGTTCAGCAAACTCCGATTCGATCATTGTCACATTAATCCCCAAATTGATTTATGCTAAACCGTACTATGCATCTATATATAGTCCAGATAGAGAGAATTTCACCAGAATCGGGTAGGGGTGAAGTCCACAGCTGAACAACAGTGATTTAGGTGAGGTAGTACGCATGCATTATATGGGTGCCGAACTTGAGTTTCCTTTCTACTGGATGTATCTTGCATAAATCTTTACTATCTCCGCGGACTTATGAACTTACTTTCGAGACGCTGTGACACCAGCGGGCAGGTCCATTGTACTTGTCAATTATCCGAAACAGTAGGGTTGACAACATATTACCTTGCTAAACAGAACCACAATGGGCCTTCAGTAGAGCTGCTAGACGATCGCGATAGCGGAGATAATGTTTCGTGGAGAAAAAGAGGGTGTCCCGAAAAGCGAGAATAAAATCTCGCTTGAAAATAGCATGCAAGATAGTGTATATGGTATATTTCATAGAAATGCCTCTGGAAAAGCGGTTACAAAGATATACAAATTAAACCGATATTTCAGAGGCATAAATCCAATCGAACATGCATCTGTAGAGATAATGTAACGATCGAAAAACGCGTTCGGAATCTATCAGCCAAGCTTACATCTACGACGCTCCTGTGCAAGACACTGGAAACTCGCCAAAGTGATGAATATCTTTTAGTATCGCCTGCACACTTGGGCTATTTGACTCGAAACACTCTACTCAGCTGCGAGTTTAAAAAAACAAACATACTTTGATGGCGGAGCACAAGAGGAATAGGCACCTTTCTAAAACAATCTGAGAATTATTGCGTTGCTTTTTTCGGACAGAATGCTCAAGAAAGCTCTTCTACCATAAAGCGAATGCACGCAGAAAGTAGAAAAAAGCATCGGTGAGTCCGCTAGCATCTTAGCGGACTGGTATTATGTCGGATCACCCGTCCTCATTTATGTAAAACAGCTTTAGACTATCACCATAACCGCATTTCATATTGATGGAATGATGTGAGCTCAGCCTGTTAGTACATAGTTCCACTTCGTTGTTCTCGTAGATGTAGAAGTAAAATTCATCGCCAAATACTATTTAAAGTAGAAATTGTAAAATGTTATCAAAAATATTTCCTCTCCGTACGAGTATTCGCCCACCAAACGATGAGGCTTCGGAATCAAATCTATGGAGTACTGTGGGCATTTGGTAGGACAAAATGCCTCAATCTCCCATTCGAAGTACCCAGATTAAACTATGTTGATGGAGCTTGATGTCTGCAAAAAACCAATTCAGTATTAGAAATGGATGCTAAGGGCTGCTTTCAGGAAAAAATGAGATAAAATTCGTTGGCCGTGCGAAAAGCTTACTTTTTTTAACTTTTAAGGCTTTTTTCGCGAACTGGTTTACATGATAAGTTTGAAGGTATATGCTAACCATAATCGAGCTGGTCACGTCCGGATTAGTATGTATTAAAGAATTGTTTTATTTTAGATATTGTAAAAGCCGTCACTATAGGCCTATTCCTTATAACCTTTCCAATCCGAATTGTAATAAAGCTTTCTGTTTGCCATTCTGCTCCACCGTGTACAACAACATGTAAAATGCAAAAGCAAATTCAAATGGTCTTCCCTCGAGAGCGAATATGTCAGGTCTGCTTTCAACTTATTCCAAGGTCGCACGCTTGAGATTGATGATCACCATGTGGTTGAAAACGACGGCTTTTTCACCAACAAGCTTGACCCATGAATGATCGATCTTGTCGCACTGTGTCCTTTGATAGCCCTCTGTACAGCCCTAATGAAAACCGTAAGAAATTTCATGATGCATCGTGACAACTCCCTTGTGGGGCCTTATCACGGCATCAACAAATAGGTAATTAAATAGCAAAAGAAAACAATCGATGCCTCTTAATGGATGAACTTTTTTTCTAAATTCTGATGACAGTGTTCGTGTACGACAAGCACGTTGCGGGCAAGCCTAGAGAGATCACGGAGATAGGGAAGGACCCATGAATTTTAGATAAATTTCCATGTACAAGAATATAGGAAACTATTGTAATCATTTCTCGTTCTTCAACGTTCCACTTGAGGATAAGCTGCTGTAACGCTGGCTAAATAATAGAAAGGAGAGTCATCGATCGCCACACTAAAGTGCGGATGTGAGAAGTCTTTGTCTTAAAAGTACGAAAAACGCAGATGTAAATCGCTGATACCGAGAAGTGGCGCTGTCGCCTCTCATATAAGATTTGAGGTTCTCAATCCAATACAACTACGCTCCCAGATTCGTGTAAGTCCATTTATAAAAGAACAACTGTATTGAAGATAAATCCTCATTATGTTTTCTTTCCACAAAAATGAACCTACTATTAGTTGCTGTGAATTCTACCGGCTTCGGCTACGATTGCCTTTCTTGGAATGCACCCATCATTACGTTCTTTTTTTGTGAGACTGTACATAAATCCTTGATTCATTTCCCGCGTTTGACATTTAAATTGTGGGTAGTTAGCATATTCCTCTTCATTTCTTCCCTCCCTTTTCTCTTAAGCCATGCTCGAAAGTAGATACCTTACTCGCTGAGGAAACTGCCTACCATTAGTATGTGCTCTAAAACTTTCAACTTGTAAATTGTGCAAAACATGTGGTCGAACTAAGAGACGCAAAAGATCTTTCTTTTTGCCAGTATGCCGTACTTTCTGTATACTTCCCTTTCAAATTTCTTCTTTCTCGTGAAGTCTTTCGCTTTTCGACAGTCTTCGCTGAAGTGAAAAATACTGCGAGAAGGGCAAAAAGGAACCAAGGCATAATTGAAAAAGCTGCTTCTGCTGAGCCAACTATGAAGAAAATAAAATACAACGAGAAAATCTAAGTCGGCTGTGTTATTTTGAGAAGAAGGGAAAAGATTTTTCCTTGAATAAAGGAGAACAATATTTTTTGGCATCTTCAAACCGGATTAGTGCGAATATCCAAAATTCCTCTTTGAGCCAGCCATAGCTGTTGGTTCCATACTTTTGAAGGAGTGGACTATTTCCTTGAAACTAGGAGTTCATTGTGAAGGTAGGTCTTGGAAGGGTTCAGAGAGGGAGTGAGGGGGCTTTATCGTGCGCCAATGACGAAAAAACAGTTAAAAATTCCGTCAAGGGCAGCCATGAAAGAGATCTCTCGGGCGTGATAACCAGGGTCAGCCGTCACGATAGACTCATTTCGAAAATTTTACGACCCCCTCCCCCTTCTAGAGGGCCTCGATACGAACCCCCTCAGGGTCAAAGAACACGTTTCTCCTCCAAAATTACCGTCGAGGTCGAGCAGGGGTATATACCTATCACGAAACCGCAAACATCCTCCCACTTCCCCCCTATTTCACCAACATTTCCTAGGGGGGCTTATACACACCGTGAAACGGCAAAATTTTAGCGCGCCAACCAACTGCATCATCACTTCCCTTACTGTAACATTAACGCTACCTCGCAAAATACCCCCCCCTTTTTCCACCCCACTATACCTTCCCCACCCGTCGCTTGGACAAAGTCCGACGCACGGTTGACCCTGGTGATAACCCGAAAGCCACCATCATGCTAACAAACATCATTCCTTGAGTATACCGCATTACATAGGCAAGCCGGAAGGTAGAGCCACTGAAAGTGAAACTATCTTCCAGTGTGTCCAGACCACCAACTGGACTATGTAGGTATTTTGATAAAATTTCTGAGTGATTGATTTGGCTGGCTTCCATTTTTCTTGCATTGTGCATTTGTTGGTGCATCGCTCACTGCATTCACTCTATATGCAATCACGTGTGCGGAATGTCATGAAACGTTTTCTTTGAAACACTCAGTAAGTATCCTTTCCCCCGTTTCCAGATTCAATGAAATATTCGTTGCGTATTGAGGCATGCACGTAATTTTTGAGTTATAAGAGGAGGCTTTGTCAATTATCGCAGCTGAGGACTGGTGTAGACCGCAGTGAGTTCTTATAACGTTATTATTGAAAAAAGGAATCCACGACCATGTGTACTTCCTAGATTTCTACAGTATGCAAATAGTCCCTACATAAATACCCTTGAAATAATATGATATTGCTTTAAAGGCATACCTGGAGTAGCGGCCAAGTCTCACTGATTCTGTGGGACGAAGCTGCTAAGTGAGTGCGCTAAGATCTTAACACATTCACGACGACGCCCCTTTTCCACTTTTCGGTCGCGTGGGACGGACGCGATTTTGTGGGCGCCGCCGCCTCACCACATAACCGCAGATTTTGTTTTGTAAATGAACAAAAACATGAATGTCACAAAATAATTTCTGCAATGTCCAATGCGTAAAGATTATCTAAACATATAACAGTAGGATTTCGATCAGAACGACAAATAGTGGTTACGAAAAGAGAGCATTTATTCACTTTCCCCGTGAAGGAATTTAAAAGCATTTTACACTCGATTACGAGGTTTGCCCACCTATCTGTCCATTCCTAGCGCCTGGCAAGCGATTATCAGTTGGCAGCCCATATGGGCTGCCATCGTCCCAGGAGCGCATGTTGTTGGCAGCCCATATGGGCGGCCATCGGCGTGAATGTGTTAAATTGCGCACGAGATTCCACCATGGACCTGGAGTTTCACTTGGTTACATTCACATGCCCTGAAACTACAGGGGTGGCCAAAAAGAGACACTTTGCCCATGGCGCACATCATCGAACTTTCGTCGCACAGGGAGCCGATGTTAATGAAAGTTTTACGGCGGAATATTCCTTAGGTGTTCCCCGTAACAGAAGCAGGCCCTCCTTCACTGCCCCCGCCGTCTTCAGAATATGACGTCATCTGCCGCCACCGTCGAGCTCAACGAGGCTTACCTAGTTTTACCGTAGCTTTTCACAATTTCTTCAATGAATTAACTGTGAATAGCTTCCCAGAGACATTAGCTGACTATGCAAAACCGCTTTTGACCAGCGTTTCAGGACGTCGTAATGGTCTATGGTACCTCGACGACCTCGTTGAGCTCGTACCGTGAACCATGTTTCCGTGGGAAAATCTTCTGATGTCGTCGGTGTAGAAGGCTGCCATGTCATGTAATTTTAGATAGATTAGAATGTGCTCTTTAATACTGAGTTGGAGGCAGTCGATTTGATATAGCAAAGTGTGATTAATGAATGCTCCTGCCTGAATGTAAGGTGTCTCTTTTCTCGGCAACCCCTGTCTAATTCAACTCAGTTTCTCAGAAGCAAAAAATAGACTAATTTACGAACTATTTTACGAGAGAAACACCTTCTATTTCGAAAGTATGATGGTACTCCGGACAAGAGAACTTCAACAGTAACAACCCTTTTTTCTTCTCACTCCAATTGCCATTTTCTGCATGCTTGGTGAAAGCATTCAGAAAAAGACAAAATGTCTTCTAAATGTTAGGATGATTCGAAGCTTTCTACAGGAGTCCAGATGGCACCACGGCGTCTCGACAACTCATGAGATCTTTCACAACATTTTACTCCACCAACGTAGATTTTTGTCTCACAATAATTCTTCTGATGTTTTCTGTAGAATTCATATCCGGACCGCATGCGGTCTAATCCACAACATTAAGGTGTTTAAGGTTAGAGGGTTGGTCGCAGTGCATGGCCGTCACTATTGCGAATGAAGATAAAAGTTTGCAGGCGAACTTCATTTAGGAACAAAACTAAAGCAGCAAACCATCATCATACTTGCTGGAGCCCATTTACAAAATTCAAGATCCATAGAGGGTACAACAGTGCTGCGCAGAGCGGCCAGGACAGTCTGAATTCCGCCAACGAAGTTCACCTAGTTGAACAATAACCTTATCTTTCCAGACCCTTCCATCAGCTTAGATATCTATGCAGCACGTGTCAATGAATTTGTCTCGTCGGAAGTGATAACTTAAACTTAACAAAGTATTAGCTAGCCTTCATAACAAAAGTGCCGTCCTACCCTGCATGTAATAGAGCCACTTGTGGCATACTAATGTGTTCCCGTGTTTCTCCAAGCTATGTCAGCAAAAGCTGTTTTATACAGCTCATCAGTCGAAAAGCTCTCATCGCGGACTCTCGTTATGCACTCAGAGTTGAGCTGGCAGCTCCCCCGATATTATACTAATCCTTGATGCGAAAGCGAGAGCTCATAACGGATCAATTCGACTGACTTGAATCAATATTTCGTAATATAATGATATTTGTGACCTTCGGTCTATTATTTCTATTAAAGGAAGTGGTCACGATAACTCTCACATGGGCGATAAGGAGTGGATAGGGTCCTGCCCAATGTTAGAACACGTGAAGTTTCAGTGGCAGTGGCGCCTTATCAACGGAGTGATAAGGCGCCGAAATCCACTTCCGTTCAGCAAAAACCAAGACTTATCGATGTGGAAAGGGGTGCGATAAGAGCGTGCTAGATATGATACCGTTATCGTTATCGTCCCGTTTTCATTCTGGAGTGCACCTCTTATCAAGCAGCCGCACCTTCTTATCTCATCGTATCATATCTTCCATGGGCTTACACTCGTCCAACAATTACTGCCTCACACCTTATCGATTGATAACGCGAGGGTAGCAAATCCAGCGTGGAAGCCAGCGTGATCGCTTCCTTTAATATCGACTTAGCTAAATAGAATATGTCCGTAGGAAAATGCGTTTGTCAGCATTGGTGACCCTTGAAAATGAATGTGAATGAGAAACTCTTCAATCCACTTTTTTCAAATGTTATCCGAAGGGGTGGAATTTCAAGATTTTGTACCATAGTTCCGTTTTAAAGTATAAACGAAACCCTGAAAACAGCTTCTCTAAGCTATGAACCTTTCATCCTGACTCGGAAATGCTGTTTTCTGCGTGCCTTTATACGAAATGCGCTATGGTGCCTAGTTGTTGCCAGACTTTGCGAATTTAGTGAAGCAAGCAAATCGTGGCGTATAAGCGGTGCTCCAGCCGTTTGAAGGAAGCACCAGCGCATCTGTGATGCACCGGCGTAGTAGCGGTGCAACAGCGACTTGAAATGTGCACGGCGCTCAGGAATGTGGAAGAAAGAAAAGTGACGAGAGCCTCTCTCGTT
>MU895387.1:0-16565 GCA_036418205.1 Ostertagia ostertagi
CACACCAATTCGATCTCAACACGTGCCTTTAAATCCATTGTATTACTCAGAGAGGAGAGCCCCGAAGACGATGGAGTGCTCTCGTAATCGTAGAAGCATCGATAAATTGAAGATCCTGGCACAAGCTCAACATCACCCATCTACACAATACGCAGATTGCGTTCTCGAGATGACTTCACCAATGTATCAACGAAGACAGCAGTCACTCCGAGCGTCTACGGACTACTTGAACTCGGTCTTTTGAATAAGTCAATGTGCATCCTGCATCTGCGCCCTTTCGTCTAAATAGTGGTTTACACTATAGCGACTTGGCACTTTCAAACTTTTTTCAAACTTTGAGTACATGAAAAAGGGTTCTAGCGAACACTCCCCTGGATTGGCCTCATTCCCACTGGCCTCATTCCCAACGTATCGCCCGTTTGGCACCGTTGGAAGCTGCGATACGCGCCGACCTCCAGTCGTCTGTGCGTCATTCGCACGATTTCGTCTTCCATGAAGGAAAGTTCAAGTAGACCGTAAACCTACTCCAAAAAGTAATTTTGTATGTTTGCTAAAAAACCATGTAAGCATTATTGTAGTCCACTCATGTCTTTCTCACCGCATTAGGCTTTCCATGATCAGCTTACCCATAATTTTTGCCCACCTGTACATTGTGACCTCCTGCTTCAAAAATCATGCAATTGCTCAGAAAAATCGTTGCGATGGCCAAATACGACTTCAAAGGATCAGATCGAGTTTGGGGATATGCGCTGAGCCATAAAGGCAAACTCCGGGATTAAACTGGTGCTATGAGCGCTTCGTAGTGATAGCTTAGCTGCGGAACGACCTGAAAGTGGAAGGAAAGCAAGAGAAATCTTTGGAACGCTGAAATTAAGGCCTTAACCTTCAATAAGGTCGGATGTGGTACGATGGCGAGACAGGGCGGTCAAAGAAGACAAAATACGCGAGAGAGCACGCTGATTGATCAATGCACGCTGATCTCACCACTCTCGCGGTGGGGGAAGCGTTGGAACGGGGTCGATGGTTGCAGGCCCGTAAGGATTAGCGCCCTAACCGCGCAATTTTCGCGACGAAGCTGGAGTGATCTAGGTAGGTACGGACCTTACAATTTCCCTCGTGGTATCCTTCCTACTAGTCGGGCTAATCCCGGGGTTTGCCTTTAAGCCAAATCACGAATAACGATTGACAGCCCATGTTGAAAAAAACGATTAAGGTAGTCATAATCCATGTACTTCCGATCCAGCAAAATGTAAAGGTAGTTCTGCTATAGCACGCTGCTCACTTCTGCAGTCCCGTGTCCGGTCGTGTTCTTTTCGTTAGAATTTTTCAGACAAGTGTCGAGCGATTCAAGGGCATTTCTCAAAGTTCAGAAGGATTGGTGAGTTTGATGAAGAAAGACACCCAGGTTCATGCATTGGCCATCTAATGTAAGTTTGACCAAAAATCTCCCTTCGGCACATAAGGATGTAACCTGAAATATTCGATGGCTACATTTGTGTTTCAATACTGAGACTGGGGGAACCTATCGCAAGCTTTGTATAAATCCTTCAGTCACCAAGTTTCCATAATCGCTCTGTAGAATAACTGAAAGCTTCAACTATTAAGGGAATGGTTAGTATAGAAAGCAATTTTCGAAACTGTTATAACAAAAAGAGAAGGGTTTCAAGCCTAATCATCACAGAATTCTCTCTGAAGAGAGAAATATGTCGAGTGTTGTGGAAAAAATAAAACCCAGAGATCAGATAATAGAACCTTTCTTCAATCAAGAATGAAGTTTCAACAAAGCGCTGGCAAATCAGCAGCACTATAAGAATTCATGGCAATAAGCAATAAAAAAACTGTGAAAATTAAGGAGTTCGACGAGGATCATGCATTTGTTAATACCGTATCGCTGGCGAGATGTCCTCCACTAAAGAAAAAGCTTCATAGAGGATTAGCATTCTAAACATTCCGTCAAGTCATGTGTACATCTCGCCCAACGCCGTTCGTAGGGGTGCGGGGACTTCGGCCACGACAAGCAGGCACAACACTGTCTGCATTGGTGTGCTTTATAAACATACCGAAATCACCCTACACAATAGTTACTCAGATGACGTCATCACGACTAATCAATGAATTTGAATCCTCCGGTAAACATTTCTCGCCCCTCTAGCGGGTGTAAAGAATGAACAAAATAACAAATTAACTGTTCCTACGTTCGCTGACTGGTTCAATTACGATACTTTGGGCCATTGATTGATGTTTTGAAGGCACAGATGGTAAAAACAATTATTACAGAGAGCGACCGAATGTTTTACTTCGACAAATGCGGGATGCGCAACGAGTTGACCTTCCATTAGAAATCTTTAGCGCGTTTAAAGAGTCCTACCCATTGTTTCAGGATCAATGCCGGCTTTCAGTTTTTAGCACATAGGTTTACCGATACGCCGATCTCAAGAAAAAGGACAGTTCTATCCAATATGCTTTCATCGATTTCCATGTCAAAAATGAAGACTGATTTCATCCTTAACAAAAAAGCCGAAAGAAAGGGTTGCCGTAGAATCTAAATTCACCTAAAACCTATATTTGAGGAGCTTGAGCCACCCTGTTACTTACGCTTAGAAATCAACCTGTCATGTGAACAACCCTTCAAGGAATATCGCCACGCCATTTCTACTCGAATTAGGAATGGCAATGACATTGTAATGCTATAATGATACTACTCATCACTTGCAATCGCGCATGGTGGAGTCAGAAAACAACTACAAAACTATTTCAGCCAACCACAATAGCCGACCTAACTATTGAGACCGCAATTCGCTGGCTATATCAACCCCCAGAATCCAAACTCCCAATGTTACCGGCACCACTTGCTACTAACTCACGCCGTTGTCGGTCTATTCTGATAATTCTCTTGGTCCGCTGACCTTAAAGTCCCTTTTAAAAAACGCTAACTGACTGATTCGCTCAGCCGTAATTATACGACCGCCGCAACAATTCCAAACCATTTTGTGCATTTCGTGACGCACTATTCCATCGAGAAGGCAAATGGTTGAGCTTAGCCAAAGGTGGTCGGGCAGAATGTTGACGTTCGTGTACGGCATGTGTCTTGTCACCGAACTGTTTTGCGATGAATGTTTTGAACGAATAATGCGATCACTAACACGTCCCTTTGCTAAACGCTGTGAATCATTCTCATAACTTGGAACATTTTGCACTTATTCAACTGTATACAACTGTCCTATTGGAAATGTAACGTTTATAACGAAGGGAAAGTCTTACACTGAGTATTCAAGTGTAACAATTCGCAATACTAGGCTGCGCACTGCAGGTCCAGTAGATCGCGAGAAGTGTAACCTCAGCAAGGCTCGGGACGTGGGGAAACGTTCAAAAATAAAGCTTAAATCCCACACTTATGTAACCGATGCTAAGTGTGTAATGGCAAAAGTTTGATGGTCTACAGGTCAAACGGCTCGAGTTTTGCCCTCGAAACCAGATCTTCTGTCCCTCCGGTGTTGGTTAGTTGGCAGGAGACTTGCCTGGGATAGCAAAAATACCAACTTCTACATGACTGGCTTCCCTGACTCGTTTGCACTCAAATACGTGAGGATACGATGGTAAATGGAGGTTGAACGCATGGTGCATCTTTTTTCTGTTATATTGAAAAGTTCGAGCCCCGGGTGAGGGTACTAATACCAATCCCCCTAGAGAAAAACCGTCCATCTCTATAAGTTCCAATAGAGAGCCTAATGTGACGAGAACGATGTCTAAGTAAAGCATCGAGCAGATAAATGGAGGTATTTCTAGAAATGCCTACTACCATCCGTTCGTTCACTTGCGTGCTTGACTAGGCGATCAGATTCTGGTGTGAATGGTGATATTAACAGGAATGAAGTTCTACTGAATGACGAGGATGGTTCAAAGGGGCCCGCACACGTATGGTGCAGAGGTCGATGCACGGGCCCAAGCAGGCTCAATCCAATCTAGCCTTCCCTTTCCAGGGCCGATTAAATATGTAGAATCAGATTCTGGGTGGATAAAAAGGCTGACTTGTATTATATTATAGTGAAGGCCAAGTCGACCCTACAGAATAAGGAAGTTTAATGCATGGCACATCTCGAGAAGATTTGGTAAAAGCCGACATTTGCTTCAGGGTTTCCTGCGAAAGGAGAAGCATGCAATTCAAATCTTCCTAGAAAAGAATGTTCGGAAGGAGAATAGAGTCATGCTACAAGAAAATCTGATGCATACATTAGCATGAACAAAGGCAAAATAAGGTCGTGAGAAGAAGCATGAGATATGCAAGGTGATTGAGAGGAACGAAGAAAAAGAAGAATGAATGTGTTCTATTGAGGAAAAAATGGAGAAAAAGTATCACAACCTACCTGTTTTGGATGGTCCCAACAAAATTGAACATAAAATCGAAATTATGGGAGAGAAAAATATTTTCCTAGGATAAAAGGGATAAAAATAATAGTCAGGAATAGATTTGCTTTCCCCGCCTCGTATTCCCATTTTCCTCATTTTTTTGAATACGAAATTGCCAAATTATGCGTTCAACTAATAAGATATTCCACAGTGCTCGAGTTGTCATAAAATGTGCCGGGTTAAAGGCCACAACTCGCTTCAGAAGAGACTCGAACTCCGCAATACTTTTCAATCCGGCTCTTGTGATAGCGAACCGTTACCTATGCAGCCGCTTAGGGCGAGCGCTGTTCCCTATAATCCAGCACTCTTGTGATAAGTTTGTGGCAAACTGCTGCCAGAAACGACAGTTAATGGACAAAAAAAAATTCTACAATTAATTTTGGAGAGCACTTGAACTACAATATATCATTTGGGCAAAAACAAGTGGCAAGACTGTTGTCGACTGATGTAAAATTAAGTGAAGAGCAAAAAAAAACAATAATAAAAGTAGTGAATGACGCTCCTAAGGAAAAGTAAGTAACATATGAGAAAAAACAGTACAAAATACTGGAAAGTGCGAGAGCGGTAATAAAGGAGAAAATGGAAAAGGAGCGAAAGAAGATTCAAGGTGAAATCAGTTCATGGAATAAATTCTAAGTCGGAACACCTTTGTATTGGACCAATGGAATAGCACCCGAACTTCTATGAAGCATGGCCTGGAATGGCATATTTGATGAATGGGAGCCCTCCCTTCGACTCCCACCATAATGGACCCGATAAACCCATACTGGATCGCCCAAACAGTGAAAAGATAAAGCATTACTCTACAACCATGTTGAGGAAAGTATACGAATGATATGGCAGAATCCACGTATCTGAGCCAAAAAGTACCTCGAGAACACAGATAGATTACTTTCTGACTCTTTGTTTACTTTATGAATGCTTCAATGTTTTCTCCCACCGTTTGTCGTTGCATGGATTTATAACACTAACCTCGTAGCAGTGTTAATGGCGCACCTATGTGCACTAAATAAATAAACAAATAAATAAAAATTAAATCATGAAACGTCTTCTGATGCCGAAGGGTCCTCAAAGCCACTCTACAACCAGGTTCCAAGCGGAATTCAAAAAACGGTAAAATTGCGATTGAGTATCCAGCCTAATGGTAAATAATGACTCAGTTAGTACTTATCTTCGTATATCGTGAGCTCCTCGAGTGGTCCCCATGAAATAAACTTGACCCAGAGGCATAATCTTGATTCTGAACGGTTCCAGCGTTTCAGATACTCACCTCTAATCGCATGGTTGCTTCAACGACAGGCGTTTGGTTGTACATGAGCACTATCTGCAAGATGCGACCTTCTGTCACCGCCGTATCCCAGCACTTCTCCCATTCGGGGTAAATGGTCTTCTTCTTTTGGACAAGTCGAGATTCACCTGAAACACATTTATCACCACCTCTCCTAAGCGTTCCTTCAGAGAGGTTAAGAAGATAAGTGTGCTACTCATTGCTCGAGTTGTACCTGTGTGGATGTCAAATTTAAATCCAGAAATTTCATAGAAAGGCTTCCGAGACTTCACCAGGAAGACCAAAAAAACTGTTGAATAACCCCGCGCTCAACTCTTCTCAACTAGCGCCTCTGTACTTCCTAAAAGGAAGCCCATCGAAGACGTTGAGGAGTACATATACCTTGGGAGCCAGCTGAACATGAAGAACGATCTTTCCGGAGAGATAATGAGACGTCGTAAGGCTGGATGGGCCGCCTTTAACTCAATAAGAAGTGTTGCAGAGGATACCAAGATCGCAAAGCTCCGGGCCGACCTATTCAATTCGTCAGTGCTGCTTGCCCTCAGCTACGCCGGAGAAACCTGGGCCTTAACAAAATCGCTAGAAAAGAGGCTTCAATCCGCTCAGGCATCAATTGAACGTCGTCTGATAGGCCTAACGCTGAGCCGTCAACGAGAACTGAGCCTGCACAATTCTGACGTCAGAGCTATGTCGAAGATTAAGGACGTTTTGGTTCACGTCAATGAAGCGAAGCACCGATTTGCTGGGCATTTGATCAGAAGAAACGATGGACGTTGGAGCTCGAAGACTGCTCAATGGTATCCGCGCGAGAAGAAACGGCCACTTGGCCGCCCTCCTTTACGTTGGGCAGACTCTTTGGCATACAGAAACAACGTGTATGATCCTGTGTCCCTTAAGGTGGCCGTACACTGGACAACGAAAGCCCAAGACCGCGAGCAATGGAAAAGAAGTTGGGACCCGCGCAAGGCCAACCGCCGTGCTGATCAACGGGTCGTCTAAGTATCTAAGTAAAAAACCATTATAAACAAATAATAGATACGTTCGTTTCGCCGCTCCTTCCTCAAGTAAAGCTATCTAAGTATGTATACCCTCTCTGACATACGAATAGTGACCATAGGCTGGAGTTGATTCGGTATATGTAGAGGGCTATATATGCAGGCCCGTTCTCATATTTTGTGGACTGGATCCCAAACAATTATCTATATTGGAAATCTATCGTGTATCGGCTATTGAGTGGGAGCTTTCCTAGGTAAATTGGAATAAAGATTTGAATCTCAATCGTGACTGATGGGATTATCTGCCACCCAGCCCTCCCTGTGAGGCGGATGCACGCCACTCGCCCGTGACAGGATATACAATCCAGTGGCAGGGCTAAGTATGGCTGTTTCTCCCGCGACGCTATCGACTGCGCACCCCCACCGCTGAACAGACCCTTGCCGCGGTCTAAGTGCTAAAAAGAGTCGTTAGCATTCGAAGGAACCGGGCAAGAAAAGAGGTCCCCATTCTCCAAATTCAGGGCCGTTTTTTATGGTCTTTCCTCATCTCTCGCCACTCGACACACTCTCTACTTTGAATTCAATGGATGTTTCTGATCGTGAAACTACAACCTTTAAGAGTACGATGGGAATGAGGTAGCTGAAGCTTTCCTTTGTAAGATTTTACAAAACTTCGACTAGTTTTTTGATGTTAATGGAGCATTTGTCAAGTGATTCCCCGTCGAGCACTCTGCTGAGCTTTTCATCAACGCCTTCGTCAACCAAGTCAAAAGCCGAATAGAGCATCCGGTGTATGTATAGAGAACCACGAGTTCCGTACCAATATTTCCCAGCGCAGTGCTTTGAAGGTCTTATTAGGCATACATAGTTTAATTCTGCAGTAAATTCCTCTGCTTTTGATTATATGGATTGTAACAGGGGCATGCGTTCTCAAGACGGAATGCAAAGAGCCCTAGACTCGGGGCAGCGTCGGAATAGAACAACCAAGGACAGAAAAACACATATCGGTCATGTTGAGTTTAACCGAGCTGAAAAGGTACGCTTTTTCACTAAAAAATTCTCCGAAAGGAAGGTGTTTCAAAGTGCACTCTTAATTGTAAGTTTGTGAAAATGACGCTAAAGGGTTAAACTGGAGCATTTCAATGCATTCCGCTTGGAATGAAGGCTAACCCCACTGCATTGACTGAAGTCGACAGCATATGAAGTTCCCCCTCCTGCCCTTCGTCCCCCTCCCCTTCTCCCTCCTTGACACCAACAGACGCTCCCCCTCTAGTTGGTTAGTAATCAGCTTCCGAGGGTGAGCGCACGGTATAAAACGTTGTCTGATTATTGTTGCGTTGATCGGATTCTAGACTGAAAGCGAGGAGGCGATAAGCTCTGAGCAACGGGTCTTTGTTGTCTTGTCATCGTCGCGACCAGTCTGACAATTAAACCTTTTCCATCTGTTTTCCCTAAGAATTACATGGACAACTGAAAAGAAGCTTTCCGCGTAAACATTTCTCAAGAGAATCAATTTTTCGTTCACTATGATAACACTGTAGGAGATTGTATAATTACTGACGGGATCAATTTGCGTGGGTGCGACTGAATACACGATCAAAATACCCGATCACAGCCAATTATTGTCAATATCAGGCACTTTTGGCGACAATCGTGAGACCCATCGTTGTTGCCACAAAGAACTGTGCACAGACACAGGAGTGGCAGTCGCCGGGGGCTACCAGTTTGAGAAATTTAAATTAGAAGTTAATCAAAAGGAATTTAGAAGATTTAGAAATTCCTTGAACTCATAAAAATTCAGAATGGCTAGTACCTATTCCTCAGTGAAACAAGTCATGACGGCCTGTAGAAGGAAAGAAGTGTCACTTGAACTATTTGAGCTACTTTCCGCGGTGAGATGAATTTTTTGTTCCTCCCTCGGTCAGTAGTATCTTCCAAAAGACGCACTAAGGAAATATTTGAAGAAAGACATTCCCCAAATTCACTATGACCACAAGCACATCCCTGTGACTTCAGGAAAATTCTGGCCAAGGCTCAGTCGCAATTGCATGACTGGATTTTCTGTACGGAAGGGCGAAGCCCAGGTTCACCTGGCTCCACGCTTTATCATAGTAAGTTCTCAGAATGGAAACTAGATCGTAAAAACAGATACTTACCGTTAACTTCGATTTTCTCTTTGACGTTCACGGCCGGCAGCAAGTCGCTGGCGGAACAGCCGGCAGGCAACAACTCGGCAGACACGTCGGCACGAAGAAGCTTCAGCCTAAATCCGAGCCTTCTGTGCTGAGTTGCAGGTGGCTTATCATGGAAAGACATACATACGGTGTGTTTGAAGGTTAGAGGAGTACTATACTTCGAAGTATGAGGGGGTGAGAGGGGGGGGAGGTTCAGGATTGGGAAGCGAAAAGCATTTACCGAAATCGGTTCTTCCCAATCGAGGAACCTATATTCAGCTACCAATGTGTAAAGCATGGTTGGCCTGGCCTCTTGATAGTATCGCGCTGACGCGCTAAGTTCCCGTTACCCCCCCCCCCATCTGCGCAATGTCTCATTCAAACAAGCACGTAATGTTTCGAGATAATTTTATAGGTCGTTAAGTATAAAAGAATGCGCACTCAAATGTTTGAAGAATTGACCCTTAACCCGTTTACGGCACCCTTCCTAATCTTTGTTCGCGGACGCTAACTTTGCGTCCACTGTAGACTTCACAACACAAGTGACGACGGCCTCCACAAAATGTAAATGTTTTCTGCCAATGAAATGATTAGCCTGTTGCAGTTGTATTCTATCAGTTGTCACTAATTACAACTATCATTTACCAACTAATCAGCTATCACTATGAACCACTAATTAGCAGATTTACTTGGAGGCTGTCGTCACTTGTATTGTACGGTCTGTAGTGCAGGCTCCCCCAGCGGATACAAGAGGTAGTTGGGGTCTATGGTCGGAACAGTTGCGTAGTGTGTGCAATAGAAGCGCTAGGCCGATGTCAGACTTTGCGAATCGCTAGTAGCGAATCGCGCACTTCGCAAAATCTGACATAGGCCCTACCGCGCTTTCTGCGGCCTATGCAGCACCTCCCCAGAGAGGAAAAAGCATAAACCCTCTCTAAATTTATTTGTTTTCCGAGTGATTTCCGCCATTTTCTACTCACACATTTTGCAATTACGTGGCTTTTTGGCAATCCTGATTGCGAAAGAAAAAATTTAGACCAATTCTTATAGGGTTATTATTTCAATTAGTATTTTATTATTTCATGTTGGAGCAACCGACTCGGCGGAACGCTGCATATAGTCCTCCTTGTCTGCTGCTTGATGTGGATATTCACACTGTTCTGTCCTAATGGTGCACTCCTTTCGTCAACACATTCACATGAGTCATTTGTGAGCCATGTTGAGAAAATCGCTGGAGAAAACGCTGAGTATTGCTATTGCGAAATATGGACTGAGAAAAATGAAAACGTGAGCTGAAAGTGAATGAGCTATTTGTCAAAATGTCAAAAAACGTTATTTTTTCGGAGAACTGACTGGCTAGGGGCGTTGGTGTTCACACGAGCTTCATCGAAAACCTCCACACTACCAGTTACGGGATGACGAAGCTTCCTAATCATTGGCCTTTAAAGGATAAAGGACAATTGTTGATTTGCTGTTGATCAATCCCTTTTTGAGATGCGGCATACAATCTACTTCCATTTATACCTCCGTTACTACGTAACGCGGTGATAAATTGTTTTCATCACTACTTATAATGTCCGTGTTAGGATCTAGCCGAACATAATGTACTTCGACAGACTTCGAAGATTAGACTCAAGTGCCGCAAATCTTGGACAAGATAAGTCCTGGACTGAGATCCCTTTATGGAGACATCATAAATAATGATTTCTCATAACAGTCTGGAAAGCACATGAGCACGTTTCGAAATACAGTCGTCATCACGAGATATTGAGTAAACTGGAACAAGAATCAGGCTCTCAGAGAAATGCCGCGAGAAATCGCGAAGATTCACAAAGGCATTCCGCGAGAAGTCGCGAAGCTTCACGAGGGCGTTCCGCGAGAAGTCGCGAGGAGTCACGAGGGCGTTCCGCGAGGAGTCGCGAAGAGATGGCGCACCTCCAGTTGCCTTTCATATCGGATAGAATTAGCATGGCTATACGGCAGTGCATTGCACGGGCGGATCTAGCTGATGAAGTCGTTTTGATTAATATACCAGGAGACAATCTTAAGCGTCAGCTAATCCGCAACAGACTCTATGACCGCGCGTGCACCACGAATCACTGCGTTGTTTGCCCATATGGAAGGCAAGGAGACTGTGCGCAACGAGGGATAGTATACCAACTTCAATGTTCAACCTGTGACGAACTTTATATTGGAGAGACGGGCAGGATGCTAGGCGTGCGCATTAAAGAACATATGGCAGGAAAAAGGCGCGGAAATCTGCTTACTCCACTTGGCAAGCACCGAGTAGAGGGACATCAGGGTAACGATTTTGAAATCAAATGCAAAATTCTAGCCTACGAAAACGACATCGGTGCTAGAAAAATGTTAGAGGCGTTTTATATCCGCGTGAAAAATCCAAGACTGAACAACCGTAATGAATGCATGGCCATTACCAATGAATTCTTGCCTTTCATTCCTTTATGTGGACTGTGAGATCACCACATACGACACGTAGGACGCTTACTGTCCATGGTGTCTCATTTTATTCGCTCACTAACAAGAAGAGGAGGCTGCAAAGACTGGTGGACTCGCCACAGGTTAGTTCGCTCGCTGGGATCGTTTATTTTGTACTGTTTCGCTTTTCCGGGAACTCAGTAAGATTAGGCGCCTTACCGGGTGAGCTACAGAGCTAGGACTTCGAACCAGTTTCAGGTCCTGAAGACGACGAATTGTCGAAACGTTGACCAATAAACGTGTTCCACCATAACAACCTGTATGGCACAGAAGAAACAACACAATATCCGAAATGCCACGCATGCTTGGTCAAGAAAACGAAACATACGAAGTTATTACGAAAATTGTATTATATATTACATTGTATCTATTGATATTTTATTGTATCGTAAACAATATCTGAGATGATGAAATCTTCTACCCCTCCCATCGAAAAGCATCACTTATACGTTCGCAGTGGCACTTGTATGCGATTTGGCCTATACAATGACTTGCGGAGCCAGCCGTTAACAAGTCAGTGTTTTTATCCTCCAGACAAGTCTGGTACCAATTAACCGATACCCGGAGGGATGGAAGGCTTGATTGGCCCGGACTATGCACGACCGGGGATTTCATCCCCGAACCGCGCGCGTGGTGAGCAGCTCCACTTGCCACCACAACACTTGCGCTCTCATCAGTCTTAACTATAAAAAAGTTATGCGATGGTGAATTTTACGCTAAGCAGAATTCATTTCAAATACTCGGGGTGCTACACACTCTGTTTTCCGTACGGCAAGTTCAAATTTAGACGACACGGGACAAATCCTGCTGACCGCATGGAAGGGACATGGCGTCTCCAGCCGACGCGCTACTGCACCGCTCATTTCCTCACTTGGAAGGCTTTCTTCGTCCTGACTTCTTTCTTTACTCTTATCTCTTTGATTCCTTTCACTCAATATTCTCCTCCTTGCTATTGCTTTATTTTTCGCTCTAAACCTTTCTTCATCGCTGCCATTACTTTTAATGAGGAGTAGCTGTATTTTTCCTGGCTGAGCTCGAAGGAATGACTGGTTAGGTAAGCCACCGCTCTGAAGTAATCATCGCCTGAGACTATCCCGATCCTCAATCTCACAGTCATTCTAACCTATGTAATCCATGCCTCTACCTGGGTTCGTGGTCAAGCGGGCCCACGAAGGGTTTCGTAGTATGCACCTACCCGGCCATCACCTGTAACAAGTCCCTGAGTCCACGATACAAAATATACATACTTTGAACTTTATTACTGACTTTTTATTAAGCTTAGGTTTTGTTGTTAATCAGGTCCGTTTAGGTTAATAAACGTCAACAGATCAATTACTCCATAATACTGGGATAACATCTTATTAATTCTCTGAACCACCTCCACAAAAATTGTAGCTTCCGAGCGGAGTTATCTTGAAAGCCCAGTGAATCCACTGGCGTTCGGTTAGCAACTCCACCCTCAGAGCCGTTGAGAAAAAAAGGCAACAAAATAAGTGACGTACCGGCATGCGCTTTCCGTGCGCGCCATTTTGTAGGCGGGATCGACAGCGAGTGTGCACTCGGGCGTTTGATCGAGAGGAAAAATGTCGACTACCTGAAAGAGCAGTGCATAAGTTCGGTCATGGTTGAAGACAGGTTAGAATCTTCTAGTGAGGGCCATGTCGAACTCCCATGACTTGAGGCTCGACACTCATTCGCATGTCGATCTCTACTGCGAGTTAGTCCATAACACATACATGAGGTGTTCTGTCTTATTTTAGGCGTTAAAATACCGTGTATTATGCAGAAACTAAGCGAAGCTTCAGTTCACCACCCCTCAAACACAACAAAAACAATAATATGTGAATAAAAAATCAAGCGACATTAGTTCAAATGGTGTAAGACGGCAGCACAACTGCTCAAAAAACGAGAGATTCAAGTTCTATTCCTGCCAAGATCGAAGAGTTGCTCATTATCCGGCATGCTTTTGACAAATGCAGAAGTTTCACCGCTCTCTTCAGCTATTTTTTTCTCGTGGAGATTGGGCTCTCAAGTCTGCGTGGCCTGACACTTAAAGGACGAATTCACGATGAAAAAGCAACCCATTTCAAATTAACCTAGGGATGGTGAGTGGTACACGAAAGAAGGAAGAACCATGAGAAACGGCCCAGAACCGAGAAATGGGACCCCTTCCTTGCCCGTTGATTCGAGCATTGATGCGACTCATCGCTGTGCCTCTTCAACACTACGCTCTCTCAGCTATCTAATCACTCGCCACGTATTGAACTACGGCGAGTGATCAGATGATCGGTGGGCGGAGATCGCCGGACCCGCCAGCTTTGAGGCATGATAGGTCGCCGAGGTCAAATTTTTCCATGCGAATTGCGCGTCAGTTCGCACCCTCAGGAGGTCCGTGGGTCCCTCAACTAGGTCAGTTTCCCTTTCTTCGACCTTCATTCTAATCGTGAATTCCTCCTTTAAAGTAGCCCATAATAACTGAATGAGAACTCCTGACCCTTCTCCGGTTACTAAGTTATGAGAAAGTTAGTGAAGCACGCTCTGAGTCTTTATAATCTGCTACAGCTTAGTCAGATATGTAGGCCATCACAAATGAAAAATTGTTGGTCTAAAAATGTTAGCAAATAATTAGTAAAGAACGGTTGAACTAAAGCTGAAGAGTTCTGGGAACATAGCTTCAGCAGTCATGAAAGTAGAAAAGATTCATTGAATATCAAAATATGGAAAATATGAAAGAGAAAGCAGTATGAAGCAGTGTTCATCAGGATGCAATCAAGGTTGGCGGGGCATGTGGTACCCAAGAGGGGGCATGTGATACGACAGGTCGTCAAGCGTGTTGTGACTACAGTTTTCACAGGCAGAGGGGCAACCGATGTCTGTGAGAATAACTAAACCGATGAAAGGGTATTTAGACCCACTAAGGGTGAATGAACATGCAAAAATTTAGTCCCAAAAAACGAGACACAGCGTTGAGATTTTGTAGGGTTGGGAATTTGCCTTTGAACAATTTTTGCCCGGGCCAGCTGCTTTTTATGCAACACACCAGTACAAACAGGTAGCCACAGAGCCTTTCGAAGAAACGCTGTTTTTAGTGCAATGCGTTTTCCCATCTGTACAGTTCCCTTCAAACGTTAATATACAGCGTCCTCTAGACTTCGTTGAGTTGATCGGTCAGTTTTGAGAATTCAAACCCATAACAGAAAAATCTTGAGCTACGGTAAACATTTCTAGGGTGAGGGTAGTGATGGGCGAAAAAAAGCGGTATCTCGCATACAGTTCTTTGGACGCTTCGGTATATAGGGGGGGGCCAATAAAAAAAGACATTTTGTCTCCAGACTCAAATGGATTTAATCACACTTTGCTCAGCTCAAAGCGTGTGCTCCCAACTTAGAATTGAAGAGCGCATTTCATTTCATAAGAAAATCTTCATAGTGGCCATCTACGTGGACGGCATCAGAAAAGTTTGCCCCGGAAACATGGTGCTCTGGTCGAGCTCAATGGGGTTCTCGACTGATCGTGTACCGTTACGACGGGTTCCGAAGGGCGGGTTCCGAGGGGGTTTGCATAGTTAGAGCTAATGTCCCTAGGAAACTATCCCACGTTGAATCGATCCAAGAAATTATGTAAGAGCTTCAGGCTGAAGCAGTTACTGTAGGCCTCCCTGAGCTCGACGACGGTGACAGATGACGTCATATTCTGAAGACGGTGAGGGCAGTGAAGGCCTGCGTGTACTTATAGAGGGACATTTAGGGAATATTTTGCTGAGGAACTTCCGTCAACGACGGCAATCTCTGCGAAGAAAAAAGGCCGAAGTGCGACATGGGCAAAATGTCTTTTTTTTTGCCCCCCCCCCTGTATAGGACTGATAAGGATTTACGGTAGTCCCTCCACTAATGCTCAAAAGGCATTTCTGCAGTCATAAAGGCGACGTAGAACCTCAACTGTTCCGTATGCGTTGATGTTTCCGCAGCAAGCTTCCATAGCTTAACGTTTTGGCGTAAGCGACCTGCTTGGTTGGAGTAGTACCAACAGCGTGAGGACCGTGCCATAATTTGTGGAAAACAGCGAGCAGTTTCGAGATGACGTGATTTCTATTTCGCGTGCATTCCTTGTGCAAATCGGGCCATACGTAACTGGCATTTTTTCCCGAGACGAATGTTGATTGGGCAATTTTCTAGGATGAGAAAAGAAATGAATAGAGAGCGAGACGATTCAAAGGAACGTCGAGTTCCGGGGAGTGAATAGATGGGGAAAATCGGTCTACATCTTAGTAAACGAAGATGACAAGGTATGCGTACTCCATTCTTGCACTTAATCTTATGTTGAAGTTGGGACAAAAACAGCGAAGCCAACAAGTACACTGAATCGTTGTTGAGTTACGGGTGTCCTTATATTGTCCATCGCGAATGATTAAATTGTAGTTCACTCATTCAAGCGCTGAATGGAACGTTTCATGAAAAAATTGTAGCTGTTTGAACCGATAAATTCTAGTATTAGTGCTGAAAATAACAGTACTTCTTTGAAAGCGGCATTAATGCCACCTTCGAAATTCCGTAGAGCTATAGTTTCTATGGAGATGGAGATAGCAACAAGCCTGAGAAAATAGCGATAGAGCTGATTCGAATCCTACAAATGAAGCGGTGAGAAGTTCTATCCTTCCTGCCAGGGAGAGGAATGAAAGAATCAGGAATGCGCCTTGCGCCCCATTGCCAAGAAGAGCCATAACAACTTTTCAACAGTCCCAAGTTTTCTGGTATGAGCAGAATTCTTTGAGACCATGAATATTCACTTATACGATATTGGACAATCTCTACAAGAGACGGCGGTAGGCTAGCTACCTGTCCAAATACCCTACCTTGTCAGTGTGGTCTAAATTATACTCATGGGATGCCGGGCGCATCCCACGAGATGGCAAACCTCGGCGTGTACCTGGTCTCGTATGAAAACTAAGCAATGAATGTGGATATAGTGCCTATAATAGAAGAAAGTGATGAGGTTCTCAGCAACGGTTGAGGCCACATTTCAAGAGAAAAGCTAGCCTATTAGTAAGGTGGAAGTGGTCAATGGTGCCGGGATGAAGAAAAACCATAAGGAACGGCCAAGAACTCGAAAAATGAACCCTTCCTGCCCGTTGATTTCCGCATTGATGCGACTCTCATCGGTGCTGCCCTCTTCAACGCTAACGCTCTCTCTGCTATAACGGGTAGA
>MU895389.1:0-12120 GCA_036418205.1 Ostertagia ostertagi
TATAGGCCACATCGCATTCAAACGCCACTACGAATGTACAAATGGAAGTAAAATGCGTGCCGCATCCCAAAAAGGGATTGATCAACGGCAAATGCTTTATCTTTTTTACTTACTGAGGATTGAGGGCAGGGTCGGGTTGGGAAGTTTACGTACTTGCTGTTCTCTAACCATTCCTCCAGACAATATCTTAGGGCGATGGATAAAGCGGTCTCGAACCTCTTCTGGTGCGCCATGCGTTCGACTCGAGGCCGATTTGCAGACCCGTGGGACTGCGCCTATACAGTGACACTTCCATTGCAGTTATGGAGATACTATCATAATAAAGCCACCCTAGCAAGATGGGAAGATTAGCTGGCTTAGGCAAGTTGAAGCTCGTACAGCCTGAATTCCTTAACATGTCAATGCAGGCTTCGGAGTCTCAAAACCATTTAGCTATGATTCCCACATTTCCCACCCTGAAAATTAGGCTTTAGGGCCTTCTAGGATGATTGTGCAATTTGAAGCTGAAAGACCTAATTCAGTCTCATACTAGCAAACTCACAATCACTAGCGCCTCCTTACTACAATCTAGCGCAAGTTGTTGAGGGAAAAATACTAGATGTTCAAGTCAAAAGAGCTGTTGGCAAGCTAAAAACATAAACAGCTATGATGGAGTGGAGTGTGGAACAATAACGCGAACGGCAGTGCCCGATTTCCTAGCCCACACAATGGAGATAGGAAGAGAATGTTAGTCGAAATGAAGAACAGCAGGGGCTGCGCTGCCGTCTGAGATTGCGTAGGAGCATCATAAATCGTCTCCAAGGTATTCATTCGAGTCAAAGAATGGTGATTACGATGGATATTGGCATCAAAGTTTTTCACTGACAACGGGGACTTGACTGCCAGCTTTGACGCAATAAGCGAAGAAACGGCTCGAAAAGCCTCTGCCAAAGAATTTCGATCACCCGTAGATGCATCAAGGTGGCGACTGGAGCGCATTTCTGGAGACCTCGTTGAACTTCATCGTGCATTTGAAAAGCCATTGAGAGCAGACGATAACAGGGTGAAAATCGTGTCGACAGGACGTGGTCGCAACAGTCAGACCCCCGAGCAATGTGAAAGTCAAATTTGGAGAACGGCAACCAATTCACAGGTAGTTGCGGCGCGGTTGATCCCTGGGTCAGATTTGCTGAAACCCGCTCCAAACCGTCGAAATCTACACCCTCGATGAAAAGGTTGCATTCCTCCATTTCATAACCTTTGAAGCAGTATGTGGTAGGGTTAGATAGAGCTGGATTTCTTGTTACCAACAGTGTTGAAATTGCTCTGAAAGCCTCCAACTCGGAGAGGTAGGGTCTCTGAAATGCGTCGAGTCAGCGTCGAGGACACTGCATTTCATGCGGTTTATTGATATTCATAAGGCAATATCTCTCTAATTTCGTGAGGACTTAGAAAAAGAAGACAGTTTCAAAAAGCGGAAGATTTGCGCTTTCAAATGGTTTGTTTAGCTTCTTTCTAAACCTTCTAGTTGAGGAGATATTTGCGTCGAGGATCTATCGAGGACGATTTTTGACCACTCAAAAAGTCGCTCCCTTCTTCACCATTGCAAGTTAATTCGTTGTTGTTGTTCGTTTCTCGAAATGTGTCTAGAAAACATTCGTCCAACTAGGCGGTAAGAAAAGAAGCAATCGTTATTGTAAGGTTTTGTCCTGGCATAGGCCGTGCATCCAACCTCCACTCAAAGTTGCACAGTCAATTGAAAGTGTTATGAGCTTTTGACTGAAGCTGTATTGCAGTAACCACATTTCGTGACTCCTATCAAGAATATATGTATAAACCCAGATGTACTTTCCACAGTTGATCGGAAATCTACGTCCCATTTGCTGAGCCATCCTCTGAACGCAGGTACGAATCGAAAACGGCAAGCTAGTTGGTTATATAACAGCTTAAGAGTAAAACCGATCTCGATCGAATCCTTATCAAGTGTGAAACTTTCTTATTCAGTCCAGTACAGCAAACGGTGTCGCGTAAATTCTTTTGCTACTCACAAAACCAGAACTATAAAGCAGGAAGGCTCTCTGAAGTTTGCCTATAATTAACGGCGTTCACCAAATTAGATGGAAGTCTATGCTTTGGCAGGAAACGCCAAATGCAGGCATGAGATAATCGCGCATCGTATGGGTCGGTGCAGCAAGGCCAAGGGATAGGTCCCCAAAACTCTGCTTCTCCACTCCGGTCGATGACGTAGTCCTTGTGATCAAGACAGGGGGATGCGCCCAGAGATTCAGGAGTTTTTGCGGGGGCCCATCTCTAGCTACCGCTGGCGAAAGCGGCGTAAAAGAGTAGGCCGGATATCATGGTAGCAGTACAGCACAGATGAATTATCGGGCAACGCGCGCTTAGCACACGTTTTTGCGCGACATCGCGACTCAGGCCTCCTGACCTTGGTAAAGTGTTGGGTAGGGATACTAAACAATCTGGAGCGTACTAGACATTACGTTAAATTAGCGGTGTAGCAATTTATGTGGATAGCATCTTGCGAAGCGGTAAAGTGCGAGTACAAATTTTGTACGCATGATCCAGACGATTGCAAAGAGGCTGGCAAGGTGGATTTGGCAAGAGAAACAGTGTATGAAGGGCTCTGAATCAGGCTTTGGATTTCCAGAAACTCCTTCTCCAGGTCACTTCTTGATTTCCCGTGGCTCTTTTCAATTAAGTGGTACTCGACCAATTAGACAGGTGCCCAGACTTGTTGAACGACCGCGAGGCTCCTTTAGTACATAGGGCTCCAATTGGCTCCATGAGGACATAATATTTGGCAGATCTCCAATCAAAACAGTGAGTCTCCGATGTAATCAAAAACTTCGCTGGCCTGAGAATACCCTCACTGGCTTCTCAGAGAAATGGTCCACTGAGTCGCGCGATTCCCAGCAATTGGCTGTAAAGTCTGGAATTCGAGATTCCCTGGTTCTAACCGCCTCCAGGCTGGGCATGGTGTGTTGGCACTTTCCGACGGCCTGATTCCGAGTTAATAGCATTCATTCGAAATTTTTGAATTTTCAGCTGAAAAGCTCATTAACGCTTGACCCCATACACTTAGGGATGCATACGTGGTATCCTTAGGAAAGAAGTTAGGTTTTTCCTCTGAATCCACTCACTCATCAACAACCTCCTTTCAGGTCCTCACTGTTGATGATAATTTGATGCCTGCCGTCACTCATAAGCCTTTCTACTTTGAGTTTTTATTGCTCTCTGACATCCTTGGCAATCGTGGACGTGACCTCATAGCTGCTGAGTTTTCAAAAGCGAGAAAATGCGGCATAGGGTCACATCGGTGCCATATCAATAACACACATGACGGGACAGATCACATTCTCACACATCCATGTGAGAGAATGGGAGAATTTGCTTTAGTCCTAACCCGAGCGACCTAACAAACAGGTGCATAGAGGTTTTTGGGAATCGAATTGTTGAGCAACGATGGCGTAATCAGTGAAATCTCTTCTAGAGCGGCACGAGCACCCCTCACACACAAAATTACCACTGACCGTCTATTGCTGCATTGAAGCATAAAGTCTTGGGAGACGAGAGCATGAAACAGGAAGAAGTAAAAGGCACAAGAAGTAGCGCATGCCTTAGGAATGCCTAGAGGATTACGTAAATAGCTAGGGAAAGGTTAGGAAACAACGACACCATTCACCCTTTATGGCTCAAGAGCCGGCTTTCAACCGAAACTCGTCCATGACTAAGGATCCTAAGAAGTTGTTTCCGAGAAATATACAATAACTGTGGAGAACCACGACATACAGCCGTGTTTACGCGAGCAACGCTGTGACGCGCGGCATCGCAAACGCTAGCGCGCTAGCACCGTCACTTTTAGTTTTGCGCCGGGCGCCCGCGGCGCAGGCTACAAGTTCACCCACAACGAACTAATGTGATATTCCTGTTCTACGTTATGTTCAAACGACTCTGATGACAAGTTTCCAACAAATTTTGTACCGTGTTCAGGCGACATTTGGAGCTGGGACTTCGGGTCGTGCGCTGGACGATTTCGCACTAAAAAATATGATTTTGGTGTTCTACGGGTTGAACTACCCCGCGGGCAACTTTCTAGCCGAATCCAGCGTCTTGGACAAATTTTCGTAAGAATCCGGGTCAGTTTTTGGGGTTTGGGCATGGGCAGTTAAGGGTAAATAGTACCGAAACAACGTATACAATCCAAGAGAAATATTACACGAAATGCTGAAAGAAGAGTCGGATGAACACTGGATATCTGAAGTAGGAATTAATTCAACCTCAATCATAGTGAGGTGAAGGAGTACACTTTGACACGTCTTGCAAGGAGAGAGTTGTTGAGTTATGGCTAGCAACCACTAGGGTAAGTGCTGTAGCCGATGTCGTTCATGTTGTTTTCTTGTGACTGCTTTGTGCAGCAATACAATAAACAAACAAGTAAAAATAAACATCGTCAGAGAGGAATGCAAAAATTCTCCAACTATTGCTCCCACAGCAGTGCTGCTTGTGTATGGGCTTCAGAACCTAATACCCAATAGAACGACCTCCGAGGGATGGAGGCTTAGTAGGCGAAATCGCTTCACCTGCAGAGATTGAACCGTAGATGCGGGGTAATGAAGCACCTTGACTCGTTTAACCACCATATCTTGCAATTCATGAGAAAATATACGAAAAACGTTAATTACAGGAAATACTGAATGAGGACGTTGAGGATCAACGAGTTTTGATACGGATGTGCCTAATGCAGCAAATGAAACGATGATGTAGAGTAATGAGATGTATCATATTGCGTTAGTGTAGGCTTCGCCGGAACTGGTTCTGTGTCATCGAGATCGTATTGAGGTTTGAAAAAACCATCCACAAGAAACCTATTCCTGGAATAAAACAAGTTTTATTCCTTTAGTTCCTACATTTTGAGCCTATTTTCGTGATCCACACTGAAGCTTGGGCGCTATCGCAGTATACGGGGTCATTTCGTAAAAGCCTGTCCACATTTCGCTAACGTGTCTTAACGGGTATAATACATGGTCAAATGTGTCAAGTATAGGTCTGGAGCAGGGTCGGTCCTATCGTTGTTACTTTTTGAAAAATTTTTACGACCCCCCTCCCCCAAGGTGGATTTGATACGACCCCCTTTTCGACACCTCGACCACCATATCATCCTCTCTATAGTATTTAATTCTGGTACCACTCAACCCACCAAACTCCGCCCACTTTTTCCTCCAAAAATGCCGTCGAGCGGGGGGGGGTGGGCCCAACTCACCTAGCCTACTACTCGTGAAAACTCCACTTTCACCACAAACTCACATGTAATTTCACGCGACTGAAGCGGATGTACGACCCCCCCTCCTATAAACTCAACCAGGTACGACCCCCCCCCGTTGTTACTAGTAACAACGTAGGGTTGACCCTGGTCTGGAGTCCAGGCAGAAGTGCACGTAATGCCAAAGCTGAGCTTTACACAGAAGGAAAGACGCAGAGATGATTTCAAGGCGCTAGCAAGATACATAGGCATTGCTGTATCAAGAGAAGATGCCCCGTATCTTGCGATAGCGCCGGAAAGAATCAGATGCCACAAAATCAGCAAAAAATCAACGGAATACGTAGGAATGAAACCGTCATCATTGGTCAGAGAAACCACTTCACCAGAAGCACACATTTAGACAACAATGCCCCTGCATGTTGCGATAGTCGTTTGGAGTGAAAACGGGGCCGTGCGCTAAGAAACAGTCCCCAAAGCGAGGGCGATCGAATCTGAAAAAGGTCCTTAGTGCTAATGCAGAGACGACAACGAATTCGACGAAGGCTGCAGACTAAATCGACTGTGACAATCTGACTGGTCGGCAATTAGCTTTCAGGAACCAACGCCGTTGGCAGAGGCGGCGCTTCAAGAATCTTCCTAGCGCTCTGACGCCTTCCGAAAAAGAGCATTCATCAATGCCAATAGCGCGGCACAGGGTGTGATCTGAGCGCAGCCAGTAAAAGTACTTGGCACACAAGTAAAGATATGGCCTATCACTAGGCTATCTTATCACGGTGGGGGTAAGTTGTGAAAGATGCCGGCCTGGACTCAAACCCGCAGTTGTCCTTTACAGGCAAGATTTCTAATGACATTGTAATAAGCCAACGGAAAACGTAGTAAAAAATGACCATTCATCGACGAAAACAAATTAATATAATTGGCTTGAGTTTTTCAAATAGTGAAAGCGTCTTTTCTTTGAACTGTGGAAGGAAAGAAGAAAGAGATAGGGCAAGAGCGATGCGCGTAAATTGCAAGCAATTACAAGGTTTGTGGAACCCCGTCGAGAGAGAGTTGACCATGACGAGAACGTCGTGGAGATGACGCTTTCAAGGGGTTTTTCATAGGTATCCCTTCTGGTGATTTTGAAAAGAGTGCGAAAAGGAAGAAAAGAAGAAAATGGAAATGAAACTCGAGAAGACCTAAGATTGGTCTAATGAGCTTGAGGGGAGCCACGCATTCGAATCCTATTTGAAATCACGACCCTGCTGGCGTGGGAGCGAGTGGGCAGAAGCGGGCGGAGCGAACAATAAAAGGATAAGGATAAAGCATTTGCCGTTGATCAATCCCTTTTTGGGATGCGGCACGCATTCTACTTCCATTTGTACATTCGTAGTGGCGTTTGAATGCGATGTGGCCTATACAATGGGCCAGCCGATGTTCAAGTCAGTGTTTTTTATCCTCCCAGACAAGTCCGCCCCCGGACAATACGGGATAAAAAGGGGAAATTCTTGGAGGCAAGGCTTTTCTGCTCTTGATGGGCGTATCATTCGTCAATACATCTGATTGTGCTCGATGTACGTCTCACAAAGGCAGAACCGTCACTATATGGGAGTATGAACACTCCCATTCATGGTAATGTGGGGTTGGTACCTATTTAAAGCCACTATTCATTTCCCTACTTTGATCTTATACCATCTAACCCTTGGGTTTGCCTAGGGATTAGGCTCACAAGCAGGAACTAAGTCGCGATTGAAGGTGTTTGGTTCGTACCCACTGAGATCGTGCCACATTCGTCGCACAAATTGCGCAGTCAGGGCGTCAATCGCTGGGACTTAGGCGCATTGTGCCACAGAGATGGTCGGGGGGAGGGGGGGGTGGGGGGGGGGGAGTCTGTAGAAAGGCCACTAGGACTAAGCCTAACGGAGAGGGACGAATTCTGGAATGAGAATTGCTTACGCACCTCGGATTCCCTCTTCTTCCTCTAAGGCTTAGTCCTAAATTTGAGCGTTTTCGTGAATCTGACGCACGGTTACGAGGCTGCCCTCCCCGAAGCCTTATTTTACTGATAGAGCAGGGTCTTCAATATATTCATTTCTTCCACAAAAGTTGGCTCCAGTCAATATGCACAGAAATCATGAAATTGTAGCTTTCAAAACTCAGTTCCGTGCGACTCATTCCCTTCAATCCGGCTTCTGTTTCTAGACCTTTTTTGGTCACTACGACATTACTTAAGCGTCTTATAAGGATTCAGAGAACGAGAAGCCTGCTCTCTCTGAACTTAATTCACGGGCTCGCAAATGGTACACAATCATGAGTAACGGTGACGGTACTAAACGGATGTCGCAGTCAAAATCAGAAATTTTTGGGATTAAGATTTGATTTCAATTAAGCAAAGGATTAAACTGCTTCCTTTCAAGTTTGTCGACAGGTTTAACTAGTTCGAAAATGGGCATTAATTTAGCCCTCGACGTTCCAATCGTTTTATTTCTTCTCGAACGTGCCACTAATTCACGTCTGGATGCAACGTTATGGAGTGTTCAGAGTCGGCGATCGCACGTGCGATTAGGCGATCAGGCGAACAGTGGATAGGCGGGGAGACTACATACGTATTGATTGGTTTGCTCCGCCCATAGAGCGTTGTAGGCGAGTAGGCGAGTAGGCGATTAGGCGATCGCTCAATGGGCGGAGCAACAAATCAATACGTATCCTTCCTCATCGCCTACTCGCCTACTCCTAATCGCCTAATCGACTACTCGCCTACTCGCCTAATAGCCTAATCGCACGTACGATCCAACTATGAACGCACCACTAGGCTGAGGCAGGGTTCGAAAAAATTGCGATTTCATAAAAGTCGGGGTAAATAAATAAACATAAGCCGCATTGAAAAGTGCCACCCGTTAGAAAACTAACAATAAGCCTAAGCAGAACGCTGGAGTTTATTTTTTGTGTGAATGCCTCCAACTTGAAATTCCTTTTGCAATTGAAATCGCAAAAGTACCATATATATCGCGACCGAGACCATTCATGGAGAACAGCAAAAAGCAAAAAGAGCGCAATGAGAGTTGGCGCACAGTTTAAGAGGATTAGAGGCGAGTTCTGACTGAAACGAGGACTACGAGAAACCACAGCGTGCACAAAAACGTGAGTTTGTCCCAAAAAGGATGGAGAAATTCCCGATACCGAGCATTTCTCCCAGAACGCCACCACTCTTCATCACTAAACTCCCCTACACTCCCTTCCAAATGCCGATATCCTTTGCTTGCAAGTCATAAGAACAAAGTTACGTTTTGATTTTTAGCTTTGTTTTAATTTTACTTCACCGATAAAACAGTAGGCAAAAATCAAGAATTCTTTTATGCAAAGCGATAAGGCCTGAAAAATTTTCTGATATTTCTGACGTTGGTAGGAACACAGGCGAGCATTCGGCAATACGAAAAAGGAACCGAAGCTCCAATGAAAATGGAAATGGATGTAGGCCTGCGAACCAGGGTCAACCGTCCGTTCGCACTATTCGAACGAGGGGTCGCATTTTGGTCATGGGCCGAGGGAGGGGGTCGCAATTTCAAGGACCCGCAACCGAAATCGCGACGGTAGTTGATCGGTGGATGAAGGACTGGGGAGGAACGCTCACAAAGAACATGAAGTTGTCATAAACTCAAAATAATTATTCTTTCCAGGCTCGCCGTTTCGTCCTGAAGTGTTTCTCCGCGTGAATTACTATACATCGTAAAAAATCTTTCTGTCTTCAGCAAAGCTTTTAGGGAGAGCTCGCTTCGTCGCATCAGAGCGTAGCAGTGCCAAAAACTGAGCAAGTCCGGGTCATAGCAAGATGAAATAGACTTCCAAATGCCAGCCACAGGCGCGTGCGTGGCGTATCCGAGGGCAAGACTTGCTTGTGCAGACCGCATTTAGATTCGATTTATTATGCACAGAGAGACAGTTTTAGGCAAATTACGGTGTTTTCTTACGGAATAAAGAACAGTTGAATGCATCCCTATGAAAGGTTTGACTTCTCGGGGCTGAAATTAAAGTTCTTCGGACCTAATTTTCTGGGGACGATTCTTCCAGACAACGGTAAAACACATAAGAAAGCAGAAATCTCGTAGTCTTCAAAAATGTCTTCGCCCTCCCCAACAAGCTCTTTGAAGGAAGTTATTATTGCTGAAAGCTCAAAAACTCGCATGTGCTGCTCAAAAACCTATGGGAAAAAATGTTCGAACGTGTGATTTTCTCGAAAAATGAACTTTGAAAAACGGTTTGGTGCTTGTTAGAAAGAGCAAATCCTGTACTTTCACCCCATGAAAAAGTGCATCACAGAAATGAAAATGAAGTGAGTTATGGTCGCTGAAAGCCCAAAAACTCGCTTTTGCACGAAAAATGTTCGAACGGGACAATTTTTTGAAAAAGGGTCAATCACTAAACTTTTTATACTGTTTTGTAGAGAAATATTTGAAGTTTCTGAAACTTTTTACAGCTTTCCAAAATGTCGCATACGAAAGATATTATGGGCCTTCAAAGTTGAAGGTGCGCCTTCTTAGAATTTTGGGTTTTCCACTTCTAACAGAAGTACTTTCCGGAGAGTTAGGCAATCCTTGTAGTTTTCTGAAAGCGCACCTCAGGCACAGTCAAAATCTACCTCAACAAGTCAAAAAAGTACGTCCCAAGAAAGTTATTCCCCTCTAAAATTTTTTCTTCGCCGCGTCCCGTTCTTCCAGCGCCCGGGTGATACCTGCCGCGCTCCACGCAGACGCGCCCCAAATCTTCAGTTGTCGTGAGTCTTCCGAAAAAAATCAAAGTCGAGTGGGTCAGAGAGCATTCTTAAGAACAACAACAGGGGGGGGGTCGCAAATGGACCCCCTCGAGAGGGGGGGGGTCGCAAAAATCCGGAAAATGTGCGAACGTGACGGTTGACCCTGCTGCGAACAGTCATAAAAGCCCATCACAACATACGACTAGTGTTGCAACCAGAGCGAAAATCGTGTCGAGGACGTGGTCGCAGCAGTACGATCCCCCTCCCCTAAAATCTGGGTCTCCGTAGACCCTCTTTGGATTCTAGCGTTTTGATACTTTTCATCATATGACGCGATAAGGCGAAGGAATGGGGCCTTTCCATTGTCGCTTTTTGCGACAGCGTCCCTAACAACAGTGTCATTCTCAACGAGGTATTAAGGGCGAGGGAGCGGGTGGTAGATAGGGGAGGTGCCTTTGCAGCGAGTGCGCACATGTGACCCCGTTCCTTGTGGAAAAATTACGGTGATGAAAATATAGAAATAATTATTTTGGAGTGAAGGCCGCAGATCTATAATATCTGCAGCCGGTGCATGGACCATGAACCGTTGAAGACCTTGGTGGGAAAAACGTATCCGACAGGAATTGGATATCAATGTTAGAAAGAAAAATTATAGATTCAGGGCTATGAAATGAGTAGAGGTGTTCACTCGCTCAATGGGAAGGTGAATTTCAGCGGACGTATGAAGCCATTTGAGGAAATTCTTCTATGAAAAGTAACTGTTTAGAGCTATCTTCACATTGTTTGTTAGTCAGATTCTCAAGAAATCACGTAGGGAAGACATAAGTAGTGCTGCGAAGAAGGGTTTTGCAAGTATTATAGTTGAGAAGCATAGCGGGGAGGAAGCCCGTCATAGCTGGCGATAATATGGGCCTTGATTGACAAGATGTAATTGGAACGTCATTATTACCTTGCAAATAACGGCCTCCATTCACAGAAATGCCGAAGTCGACGGAAGCCGAATCTCAGAATAGACGGCTTACTTGTAGAATAATGCCATTACATAAAAGGGTATTCACATAGGATTGACAATATCTAACTCATCGCTGAGGCCTGCATTTGTTTACCAAGATATAAGCGTTAGCGGGACTTCATATAGCAAAGCAAAACTCTTAAGCTCCCGAAACCACTCCCAAAGGAACATTAGATGTTTGGCGTTCCCGAGGAATGTTCCACATTAACTCGCGATCTCACCATCAGAGCTTTTTCAATTCCCCATTGAGTCACACAATAGCCATCGATTCAGTGTTCAGTTGAGTGATCACACTAGAGCCTATACACACTATGTTCGGAAGGATAGATGACTTGGTGAAATTGTGATTGACCATTATCAGATCATATCATGCAAAATCTAATCATAAGCAGAAGCTTATCAGTGCAGCCCAGTGGGTGAAGTCGCTGCTTAGCGGCTATTGGAGGCCTGAAGACAAGGGGCGGGCTCAGCCTCACTTAGGCCGATGTCATAGTTTGCGAATCGCTAGCGAATCGCTATCCGAGCGTTGCGCCAGCGAATCGAACGTTGCACCAGCGAATCGAACTTGTACCAGCGAGTCGAACGATGTACCAGCGACTCAATAGTGGCGGGACCCAACGTTTAAAGGCAAGATTCGGGATAAAATAGGTGTGGAAAAGCGTTCAGTTATGAAGCTATAGGTGGGAGGTGGTCTGTAAAAGAGAAGGAAAGCAAACGAAACCACCGATTACGCCCCGTACAGAGACCTCCCCTATTTCAGCAACATTCCACCTTGGGATAGAGAAAAGGCGCGTTGGACGAGTTTCGCGAGCCTGACTCTAGTTGCTCCAGTGCCATTGACACAGGGTCGCGGTGGGACCGCTGCCTCAAATGCGCCCGCGCTTTTCAAGCAGCGCACGTGGCAACGGACAGCGGAGGGTGGGGCTTGCGGACGAAGGTGTGAGTTGCAGGTCGGACGAGCTGCTTGTGCCTTTGTCGCGCACTTTCAAGCGGCAAAAGGGGTGCGACAACAACACTTGTCCGCCTGCCTACTACCCCGGGATGGAAGAGGCGAAGCGCGCCTAATCGTGGAGCGTGCCTTTAAGGAAGCCCTGCCACTTACGTACAATGTCCCCTGTCAAG
>MU895390.1:0-11355 GCA_036418205.1 Ostertagia ostertagi
TTTTCTGGAAAATCCAAAGCCTGATTCAGAGCGCCTTTATAGCACGGTTTCTCTTCCATCCACCTGCCAGCCTCTTTGCTAGAATTCGTTGGATCATGGCGTACAAAAATTTGTACTCGCCTTTCCGCTTCCAGAATGCTACCCACTAAAATGCTACCCAGGCTAATTTAGACGTAATGATATTAGTACCAGCTCCAGATTGTTTAGTATCCCCTACCCAACACTTTACCAAGGTCAGGAGGCCCTGAGTCGCGATGTCGCGCAAAAACGTGTGCTAAGCGCGCGTTGCCCGATAATTCATCTGTGCTGTACTGCTACCATGACATCAGGCCTACTCATTTTACGTCGCTTTCGCCCCAGCGGTAGCTAGAGATGGGTCCCCAAAACTCTGCATCTCTGGGCGCATCCCCCTATCTTGATCACAAGGACTACGTCATCGACCAGGAGTGGAGAAGCAGAGTTTTGGGGACCTATCCCCTGGCCGGGGCTTGCTGCACCAGCCCCAAAAGATGCGCGTTATCTCATCATGTCTGCCTCTCTACGGGTTTTCTGGCCAAGCATGACTTGCCTAATTTGTAGACGCGTTAGCTTAGCAACACTTCCTGAAGCTTTCCTGTCTTTATAGTCCTGTGTTTTTTGGAGTAGCAAAGAATTTACGGCTGAAACCGCTTTGCTGTACTGCCGAAATAAGCAAAACGTTCAACCTGATAAAGGATCGATCGATCGTATTACCTCCTAACTGTGAGTATCAACCAACTAGCTTGCCTTTTTCGATTCGTAACTGCGTTCAGAGGATTGCTCAGCAGATTTGGGTCGTAGATTTCCGACCAGCTGTCAAAAGTACATCTGGGTTTAGACATCTATTCTTGATAGGAGTTACGAAATGTGTTTACTGCAATACAGCTTCAGTCAAAAGCTCATAACACCTTTCAATCGATTCTGCAACTTCGAGTGGAGGTCGGATGCATGGCCTATACCAGGACAAAATCGGATGATGACGATTGCCCCTTTTCTTATTGCTTATGTTGGAAGAATGTATTCTAGACACATTTCGAGCGTTGCCAACGAATTAACTTGCAATGGTGAAGAAGGGAGCGGCTTTTTGAGTGGCCGAGAATCATCCTCGATAGATCCTCGACGCAAATATCTCCTCAACTAGAAAGTTTAGAAGAAGCTAAACAGACTATTGGAAAGCGCAAACCTTCCGCTTTTCAAAACTGTCTTCCTTTTTCAAGTCCTTACGAAATTAGAGAGATATTGCCTTTTGAAGTGGCAAAAACTCGCATGAAAATTTCAGCGTCCTCGACGCTGACTCGACGAATTTGAGAGACCCTATCTCTTCCGAGTGGAAGGCTTTCAGAGCAATTTCAACACTATTGGTAACAAGAAACCTAGCTCTATCTAACCCTACCGCATACTGTCCATATCTAACCCTACCGCATACTGTCCAAGGGTTGTGAAAAGGGAGTACCTTCGCAAGGAGGACGCAGATTTCCATGGTTTGGAGCGGGGTTTTAGCAGATCTGACCCGGGGATCAACCGCGCCGCAACTACCTGTGAATTGGTTGCCGTTCTCCAAATTTGACTTTCACATTGCTCGGGGGTCTGACTGTTGCGACCACGTCCTGTCGACACGATTTTCACCCTGTTATCGTCTGCTCTCAATGGCTTTTCAAATGCACGATGAAGTTCAACGAGGTCTCCAGAAATGCGCTCCAGTCGCCACCTTGATGCATCTACGGGTGATCGAAATTCTTTGGCAGAGGCTTTTCGAGCCGTTTCTTCGCTTATTGCGTCAAAGCTGGCAGTCAAGTCCCCGTTGTCAGTGAAAAACTTTGATGCCAATATCCATCGTAATCACCATTCTTTGACTCGAATGAATACCTTGGAGACGATTTATGATGCTCCTACGCAATCTCAGACGGCAGCGCAGCCCCTGCTGTTCTTCATTTCGACTAACATTCTCTTCCTATCTCCATTGTGTGGGCTAGGAAATCGGGCACTGCCGTTCGCGTTATTGTTCCACACTCCACTCCATCATAGCTGTTTATGTTTTTAGCTTGCCAACAGCTCTTTTGACTTGAACATCTAGTATTTTTCCCTCAACAACTTGCGCTAGATTGTAGTAAGGAGGCGCTAGTGATTGTGAGTTTGCTAGTATGAGACTGAATTAGGTCTTTCAGCTTCAAATTGCACAATCATCCTAGAAGGCCCTTAAGCCTAATTTTTCAGGGTGGAAAATGTGGGAATCATAGCTAAATGGTTTTGAGACTCCGAAGCCTGCCTGGAATGAAATGTTAAGGAATTCGGCTGGAAAATGTGGGAATCATAGCTAAATGGTTTTGAGACTCCGAAGCCTGCATTGACATGTTAAGGAATTCAGGCTGTACGAGCTTCAACTTGCCTAAGCCAGCTAATCTTCCCATCTTGCTAGGGTGGCTTTATTATGATAGTATCTCCATAACTGCAATGGAAGTGTCACTGTATAGGCGCAGTCCCACGGGTCTGCAAATCGGCCTCGAGTCGAACGCATGGCGCACCAGAAGAGGTTCGAGACCGCTTTATCCATCGCCCTAAGATATTGTCTGGAGGAATGGTTAGAGAACAGCAAGTACGTAAACTTCCCAACCCGACCCTGCCCTCAATTCTCAGCAAGTAAAAAAAGATAAAGCATTTGCCGTTGATCAATCCCTTTTTGGGATGCGGCACGCATTCTACTTCCATTTGTACATTCGTAGTGGCGTTTGAATGCGATGTGGCCTATACAATGACTTGCGGGGGCCAGCCGATGTACAAGTCAGTGTTTTTATCCTCCCAGACAAGTCTGGTACCAATTAACCGAGGGATGGAAGGCTTGGTTGGCCCGGGCGACTCACGACCCAGGATTCGATCCCCGGACCGCGCGCGTGGTGAGCGCGCTTCCACTGCCGCCCAGAGCAAGTAACCAAGTATTATAGAGACGCGATCTAGCAAAGTCAAGTGTTCTGGTTACTTATCGCCAAGGAAAATGGAACTGTCACTGTATAGGCGCAGTCCCACGTCCCATAGTGAGCCATTTAAAAGTTTCCTTTTTCCCATTTATTCCTGAAAGTCTAATATTTTTCAGGATTCTCAGAGATCGTTCCTCTGAATTTTTGTCGAACTGTTTGAAGATTATTATGTATGTTGTGCGGGTGTTCCTGAACCGATTTTTGATCATGGCTACTGCAGTTAGTGCTAATTGAGTCACATTTGCGATCGGCACTGCTATGCCTTTAGTCTTCGGACAGAAATAATGGGAACATGTGACAGGACAGCGCTCAACCCTAGGCTGCCCCCTCAAACAGCCTCCCCTCGATCCTCGTCAAATCATGAAAATTTCACAAGGATCAGTATTTGCAGCCATTCTATTCTATTCGTGACCCAGTTGTTAGGTTCTATCATCTGAGGGCTACAAAACCCCCAGAAATTTCGGGTTATGAGACCGAAGGATAATGTCGTTCCGTGTTAGTATCTCATCGACTCGTTCCATACCGATTTATGGCATTCATATTGCGTATTCCATAGCCCTCGTCTGGTGAACAGCACTGTTCAGACTCATTCCGTTTTCACATTGAAGCAAAACGACCTTGAGGGCGCCGCTCAACAAAAAATCACGCGTCGAATTATCGTCTCAGTTGCTGCGCTGTGTTTCCGGAATGTCGTCAACTCGACCGTGAAGCCGCTGAGCAGCTCGGACACCAACAATTGAAGCGCCGTTCCGGACGAAGCGGACGTGTGCCAAATTAGCTGACTTTGGTTGCAGCTGTTTCCGTTTTTGGACCAAATTCAGGCTAGCGCTGCTCAGTCAGGCTGTTTAGCATGTTCAGAATTCTCCTCTTTTCTTTGAATCCACTTCAACTGATTCCAACTCCTTGGTGTCAGCTGGCAATCGCGTTCTTCGTGCTCTCGCCATTGATGTAGCAGAACACCTCATTGTCATGGTCGTTACCACCAACGAGTAGCCATTTGATATGCTCTTCGATAATGCATTTTCACATTGAGTATCTTTTAGTGTGCTCTTCACGACCTCTCAAAATGTAAAGCCATGCCTCCAACAGCTTTTTGGGAGAGATTCTCCCAAACATTCCTTTCCCAGAACCATCTACAAGGAGAAGCTTTATTGGAGCTCTAGAAGTGATTTTGGCAATGCACTCCCTTGGAGTCCCGCACTGATTGGAGTCTTAAAAAAAGGCGCCGCAGTTGCGTCGTTTCTTCACAATGCAATCTCAGAATATGATCAAAACAATCAATTTCAAGACCATAACATTGTCACACGGGAGTTTTTGCCTTTCATAATTCTCCATGCTCGAAAGAGCGGAAACTCATGTAAAACACCCAATAACTTTAATGTTAAGGTTAAAGGAATCTTCCACGGAAAGACTGCTTATCCTTTCCTTGTGTACAGGTGTTGGGCATGGTCATTGAAGACCATGTGCAAAGTTCGGAGCGAAAATGATGAAACCCCCAAGAGAAACAGCCCTTGGAAAGACCCATCTGTGGGACCGGATTGGACCAGTAGGCGGGACCGGAAGTGCTTCTGTGACGAAGTGCGTGGCAGGTGCGGATCCACGTGTCAGTTTATGGGAAGGGCCCAACATGAATCCAGTTCACGTTCACGCTTTTGACACGTTTGCACGTGTTGACTCCACGCGCCGCTAACAGTTGTGGAAGTTTTACAGCGGGAATTCAAAATTTTCATAGTCGAACTGGTTATCATAATTATTATCAAAACCATCGCCTATGTTCCGTTCTTTTTGCTATCTTCATGAAGCAAGGGGCCTAAGGTATCGTTTTTTGTAGGAATGGAGGCGATGTTTTTCCGTGGAAGACTCCTTTACATTTAAGTGCTGGAAAAGCTTCATCAATAAAAAGTACGAGCAGTTGTAAAAGTACCACATGAAGCATAAACGGGCGACTATGAAATGGAACAATCCTGAGTTCCTCCTCTCATGAAAAAACTTCAAAAACCATAGCGAGCTCACTTAAGCGGCCCATCTTCCAACGGAGAGCGCTACAAATAGTTCTTCTTATATCGCAATATAACTTGACGGTCGATTCAATGGATACGCCAACACATCAGGAGGAACTGTTCATTCCAAAATCGCGTACAGATAGTATTCTGTATGAACTAAGTGACTGCAACTTTCGTTCTTTTCCTCCGATTAAAACCATGAATAGGCAGCTGTGAGTCATCTGATCAGGCACAGAATGAGTCACTTTTTCGCGATCACTACCACAGTAATGTTATAACTCCTCACAAATTATACTATGCATTCAATTAACAAACGCGAAAACTCGCTTGAATCCACGTTTAACTCCTTGCGTTTCTCTATATTGAATGGCTTTCCACTCGTAGTTGTGACATGGCTTTCAGTGATCCCTCACATACTTCGCGAATACAGTAGCGGTCAAGTGTTTGCCGTAACCATTTTATGTGGCATTATTTTTTCTCGGCTTAAAGGCAAACCCCGGGATTAGCCCGACTAGTAGGAGGGATACCACGAGGGAAATTGTAAGGTCCGTACCTACCTAGATCACTCCAGCTTCGTCGCAAAAACTGCGCGGTTAGGGCGCTAATCCTTACGGGCCTGCAACCATCGACCCCCGTTCCAACGCTTCCCACCCACCGCGAGGTGGTGAGATCAGCGTGCATTGATGAGAGATCAGCGTGCTCTCTCAAACGACGTGCTATTTCGCGTATTTTGTTCTTCTTTGACCGCTCTTTCTCGCCATAGTACACACATTCCGACCCTGTTGAAGGGTTAAGGCCTTAATTGCAGCGTTCCCAAAGAATTTCTCCTTGCTTTCATTTCACACTTTTAGATCGTTCCGCAGCTAAGCTATCACTATAAAAAAGCGCTGACAGCACCAGCTGATCCCGGAGTTTGCCTTTAAGCAGCGCCCTCAAAAAGATTAATATGCTATGTGTTCAAGTGTTTTATATCCTAAAATCTTGAAGAATCAGGAATTGCGAAACAAAAAGTTTTCGAGGTTACCCTTGATTTTTTTCTCACAAAAATGAGAAGCACGAAAAGACCATTTCGGCGAGCACTTTTGACCGCTACTGTATATTTATCCGAACTTTCACGTTTTTTCATGTCACACTCCCTTCATTATGTAAATGCTGTATCCCTGAGATATTTGAAAAATTCGATCTTCATTTTATTCACGTGTACAAGTTCTGCAAAAAGCCATGCTTGAAAAATATAGAAAAAGAAATATTATTTTTTATGTTTTTCATTTATTCATGCATGTAAATGTTATATAATCTTATACTCTTCACATTTATAGTATTATTGTTTATGGTGTACTGCACTGTGGACATTAATGCTTTTTATTAGCTTATTCCATAACTACATTAGTGAATCACTACATTGAAAATTCCAAGAAAAATCGTTAGCGTAATATTTTTTATTTTGCCAAGTAGTACCCACATTGTGCTACCTAAGCAACCAGTCAGCCCGTTTACATGTTGCCTTTTCAGGCTAAAACTTTGATTTTTCTGGAACCTATTCGGTAACCGAAACTCGTATAACTTCGTATAATGCACGATATGGAATCTCGCTGTGTTCCCTCTGGTTTCCCACACTTCCTCCCAGTGGTCATCCTGAGTTTTCACCAGCGTTGTGAAGTGGATGGAGTGTGCTAGCAAAATCCCTGAGGAGCAGTAGCCTAGCTTGAAAGATTCGGGAGCTCTGACAGCAAAAGCCCGAACTCCTCTGTTGGACCTGTATGTCCGACACTTCTGAGATGTTGGTGGAGCACGGAAGGGACCTTGACGGCTGCAAGAACGCCACCCACAAATACTGACGGTCAAATGAGTAAACGGCCAAACCACAGAACAGGGAAACGGAAGGAGCGGACGGAGGGCGCGTGGTCACGTTTTAAGATCAGAGGCAAAACAAGGTTTTGGTTTTTCTGTGAGTCGTTTGGCCGGGCCACCTGCGAAGAGTACTATCAAAAAATAGCACACCTTACAGGCTAGCAACTCTTCTCGGCCGTGTAAAGCCCTAACCAACCGCATCAACCACGCAAAGGCTAGGCTAGTCTGACCCATGATCTGTAGAACGGCTCTTTATCTTATAGGAAAAATTTTACGCTAAGTGACATGATCTCAAACCCGACTTCCGATCTGTCTTTGATCAATAGCTCCTGGAATTCTAGTGAAAAGACAGCGGCTAAATTCCCATGTATAGGCAATGGTTTGTAGATAACAAAGGTGTATGTTTAGATGAGCAAGCACTTCATATGAAAAAGAAAAAAAATTAAAATGAAAAATACCCAAAGTGATTCACTAATTATGGGACAACCTAATACATTTAGCCGAATCCACAAATGAACGTACAATCGTGTCCAAGTTCGACTTTGTATGAACCTTGGCATATTTTCAGAATAGAATACTTTAGTACTGAGCTTCCGACCAAGATTGTCATTAGCTTTATTTGGGGCCGAACGTTTGCGGTGCTTTCAAACCTTCTTCAGCCGCCGTTTCAGGATGCTCGGCCAGAGAGGTCCACACTGCCAGCCGAACGTACAATCGCTTCTTCCTGACTTCGAGGTGCTTCCTTGAATTGGCTTCAAGTAACAAAGAAAGCATACTGCCAAAGCTGTATTACACGGGCGTAAGGGACAAGAGGCGTTACTCCCTATGCGCAGGGTCCGGATCAAATCCTGGTTCATTACGTTACGTAATCCAAACCATCACAGCTTTATCTCTCTGGGTTGGTTGTTGGTAGCATATTTGGGGGTAAAAACGTTGACCTCACAACGACTGCCCCTCAGGCCATTGTATAGGCCAAATTGTTCACAATGCCAGCACGATTCCGTATGGAAGTATCATAGTATGCGTGAAGCATTTCGAAGCTTTTTTACGCCAAAAACTGATGATGTTTCTTGGATGTTGAAACACTACTTTAAAGCCTTCTTGGGACAATTTTGCGCTGCTCGGGATAATTCTGCCACGCTGGGTCCAAAAAACGAACTCATCGCATTCAGTGTTAATCAATCCCTCCCTGAGAAGCGCTATAACTTCCATCCAGAATCGTGGTAGCACTTGAGGCAATTCGGCCTATGCAATGGGTTGCGGAAACCAGCTCATGTTCAGTGCCTCTATTCTCCTAGACAAGCATGATGCCATTTGACTAATCTCGGAGGGAAGCAAAGCCTCATTGCCCTTGACGAGAATCGATCCGTGATCTGACTTCAGGACCATACGCGTGGTAAACGACATCACTTGCCGCTACACCCCTTCCCCTTCCTGCTTCGAATAACATGATCAGAAGTTTTGCTGGAATTCTCTTCTATAGAAACAATTCGAGAGAACATAATCGACAAGGAAGACTTAATGAAAAAGCCTATTGCCTGCTTTAACGAGATTTGATTTCTTTTGATCTTTGGGCTTCTGTTTGCCGCGGTCCCAGTAATAAAAGGATAAGACTTATGGGAAGAGTTTCAATCCCGTCGTTAAACTTTTTGCTCATAACTGGGCGTCCTTGTGATGGCTGTTCTTTGCCTCGATGCTGTCCTAAAGCTGTAAATGTAGACAAACAGCAGAGACAGAGACATAGACAACAGCAACAGCAGAAATACAACTGTACTCGACTCAACCGCATACGAGGTTGACAATAGCTAGTGGGGTTAGTTTCGGCGATTTCACCTCCTGCATGGCATAAAAAGATGGGAACCAGTCCATAACTTACCCGACGAAATGTCTCACTACCCTACGAGACCTTCAAAGCCATTTAAATTACTACATAATTCATATTTAGCTAATACCGTACCTATATGAGCGTAATTCATTCTTAGATTGAATCGCTGGGGGATTGCGTGTCAATAACGCCGGAGCTCACCCGTATACAAGGTAAGGTTAGCTTTCCAAGCGGAACAACTCCAAAGATCAGAACCAGCCTATATCCGCTGTATCGTTTCTGTGAGCTGATTCCGCTGACCTCGGTACTTTATCTGCCGATTAATATGTGATGTCTAATCATTAGATGGTCATTAGGCTTCAAAGGTGGGCTGAGAATCATCACTCCTCTGCTGATTGTTGCACAAAACATTGGCGAAGGTCCATCGAGAGTCCGAATCCAGCGAAAAAGCAAAAATTTTATTTGGGACGGTAGTAAAGTGTCATAGACTGGGAGTTAAAGGTGGTGAACATCGGCCTTAAACGGCGAATAATGAAAGGCGAGACAGCGAGATGACCCTGGTGTGAACGGCGAACTTCACTACATTCCTAGCAAAACTCACAATGCCATGGACTTGAACCATGTAATGCAGCGTCCATGAGCGCGACGTTTGCACTGCACCACAATGTTGGGTTATTGAACGATTGCTGAAGAATGCTAAACCTATGGGGTGCAAAATTCATGCTTCCCGCAGTACTGATCCCTCGGGACGATCCAATGCCAATAAACTGCGATTACGTGTTGTAGCGGGGAGATCGTAGGCGTTGACGCGTGTACAGAGGTGAATGCTGCCAGACCATGAATGAGCTATACACTATCAATATGTGGAAGAAGCAGGGACGCTGATCCCTTATTGGCAGGTAATTTATGACAATTAGATAGAATTCCGGTCCTTATATTTGAAAGTCGCGCATTTTCGCTGATGTTGTAGTTTGGTGTTAGTTCCGCCCAGGCGTCAAGCGAGGGTCGAGAAAATTTTGAATACGACCCTCCTCCCCCAGTGGCCGGGTCCATTGAAACCGGAAGCCCTCGGTCAAAACAGAGCTATGAAAAGGTTGTTTAATTCTCACCCAAAATGTTCAAAAGAGCCCTGCAACCCCACCGTCCACCAAAAAATTCTTATAGGAACTAAAAAAGTGAAAAAAGTCAAAGAATGATCATTAATGATGAGCCTACCAAACGAGCAAACGAGAAAAGGAGCAAAAACGACAAACTATTCACTAAAAATGGCATACTATGACAACATCTCTTCTCTATTTATTTCCTTCATAACACTTACCAAATTCTAGTACTACACAGATCATGGTTCTCAATTTAAACGTCCCCCTTTCAATTGATAAAAGCCTTGTAACCGCCTTAGCCAGCTGTGTGCTTGACTGGACTTTGGCGTTGACCGTGGAGCAGCTTATTTACTATTGAAATTTGAACAAATATATTCAAATGATTATAACTTTCTTCAAAGTGGACGAATTTTCAATCTGAAAGCAGATTTGGGAGTTTTGCGAAGAGTTCTTTCTAGGCAATATTGAAATTACAAAAATTCATGAGAAATAACAAATTTAGATCAATTAACGAGGAAAATTCGATGATGAGCACGAGTTTTTACACTTTCCGAAGCCATAACTTGCTTCATTTTCGTCAAATTTGAAAAGCTAATATGGCAGACAAAACTAGAAGACTTTCTCTATCAAACGCTTACTAAAGCAACTTCATACGTTCCGTACCTAAAAAATGGCCACGTTGAGGATTTTTGCAAAATTAACGAGGAAAATTCGTGATGAGTGCGAGTTTTACGCTTTCCAAAGCCATAACTCCGTTCAAACTCATCCATTCTGGAAAGCTAATATATCATCATAACTAGAAGATTTGCTCTATTAAAGGTTGTTAGAGCTGCTAAATACGTTCAGTATTAAAAAATGGCCACGTTGAGGATTTCTGCCCGAGTACCGCCGAAAGGTACTTTTTTGCTGCATTGGCCCTATTTCAACGGCTATAGCTCCTTTCAGAGGCGATTACATACTAAAGTAGGGGCAGATTCGAAATGCTCCTGCTTCTCTCTTCCAAGAAGTGTAAAATAGTTTAGTGTATCTCAACTTTAAGGGTTACGTGCTTAAGAATTTGACGCTGAAGACTGTGTTTCTTTTTGAACGGTGTACTCCTCCCTGTAATTTCACACGGATCCTTTCAGAATCCTCTTAGTTTTTCCTGAATTGAGGTTCTTTCTTCAGAGAGCCGTAGTTGAAGTGCGCGCAACCAATTAAGCCCACTCTGGGATGCGCCATGTGCTTCACATCCCTTTAGATTCGAGGACTCACTTGAAAGATAAAATATCCTTGGAAAAAGTGCGAATTATTTCGAATTGTTTAACTTGTATGGTGACAAAACCAGGATCATCACCGTCAGAGGACAAGTAACTAAGAATTGCTAAGCGGACATCTCTGAATCACGAATGTGGGCAGAATGACATTGTTATTGGAAATCCTCTGGCCTGGCATCGACCCTTGATGTTTGTCCTCCGATGGTGATGATCCTACCGCGTCAATCCGGCCCGATCTCTTCCTCCCAGCGGGCCAATACGACCCCCCCCCTGTGACATGTCGAGGATTCCTCAACGCACGCTTGACCTGGTTCTCCCAAGAGGCTCGTA
>MU895394.1:0-17137 GCA_036418205.1 Ostertagia ostertagi
TCCGAAAGTATTTTGTTTTCTTTCATTACAATTGGAAAAATTACAGTAACCAAGCTCATTTCTGAGCGCATTAACTGACTTTGATCTATTCGTTGTTGATTCAATCTGTTTAACTCCACCTGAAGTTCTTACGGATCTTTGTTGGCAGACTTTTCGACGGCATTGCCTGCGGTAGGGCAGTTGAGGCATTTGGTCTGGTAGTTATCAACGGCTTTGATTTTTTCAGGCCCTGAAGAAAGCAATGCTGTCAAAACGTCAGCCAATAAAGGTAAATAATTATCTTGAGCAGAGTTAAATAGAGGAAAGCAAGAGCTACACTATGCCAAGGTGCACGGAAAGCCGTAGGCGTCCACTTAATCAGTGGAGAAATGGACCTTCTGAAGAAACCCTATCTATTTTTCAGCTTCGGTGCTTCTTTTTGAAACACGTGAGGATTCGTGCAACTCGTTCACATGGTTCCCTTCTCGTAATGTGGTGAGAGGTCGTCGACATTCTCGACGGGCTACGAGATAACGACGGCAGACAGGCGGTCGACTTCTGCTAACAGCAAACGCCATAAATCTTTACATCGTAACATCCATTGCACTCGCGATGCGAACACCACCTTAATAAGCACCATAGCTCTTGAACGAAGCTCCAATGCAAATTATAATCTAGGGGCTATGTCCTCTATTACTTGCCTTGCTGAGAACAGCTCAAGGTTCCATAGTGGAAAAGGCGCCGCTATTACTGTTAGGCTACAACCCTCTCCGTAAATCAAACCCCTCGCAGGTTCACCAATATATCATCCTGCAGGCCATTCAGGCCCTTCTTCATGAGCCAGTTATGAATGAGAATACTTTCTTTTCTTTCCTTTTTTAATTGGTATTCATAAATCAAGGCCAACGGTCAATGTACGCTTCGGTGAGCTGACTTCAGGAAGAGTCAGTCTAGCACCATTTGATTCAGTGAGCATTACAACAGCAAACACAGCTATGCCATATATCATTACTTTTTGTAGAAGCCTATGTCTCTCTGCTGTTATCTGCAAAGTCACAACTGTTTAGAGCACCAGCTGCACCTCATGTATCACTATAAAGCGCTTTTCTATTGATAATCTCTGAATGGGCCTAAATAAATAGACCATAGTCATAGTAACGAATAAATCGTTAACCCTAATAGGGAAGGCTTGTCACAACAAGGAAATCTTCTGCAATTTATTTCTCTTTTATGATGCTATTTTGAAAAAAAATAAGGAGGTACTCCAGGAATGTAGAGGAGGATCATTAACTAGCGGACGCGATGCGATTGCCGATACTTATCTACTGGCTCTTCGAGGGGCCAAACGTCTAATGCGCGTTATGATGGTGATCGCTGTATATTATCTGAAGGCGTGGAATTTTTCGAGGTCGTGAAGATATAACTTGGCCTAAAATAGGCACTGTTCATAGTTGGCGTTGTGAATGCGATTAGACGATTATCTATAAATAGTGCGTGCTTATGACTAGGCGATGTAGGGCGAGTCATGGCACCTCAGTCGGGCGTATAAAATCAATCGATGCCACATGAGTTTTCCTTTATTCGCACACATTCTTGGCCGTTCGCTCACCTGCCGACCGCCTACATCCGTGTCACGCACACTTGCACTAGAACGAGCGCCCAATTGCCTTAGTCCCAGTTGTATTATACGCCAACTCTGAACGGTGCATTAGGTTGCAAAGCCTATAGAATGAATGAGATATCATCTATTATCTGCAGGTTTTGCAGTGATCGATTTGAACACCTTTCCTGCCTTCATAGGGCAGTTAAGTAGCAGTCTATCCGTACTTGGATCACTATCGCCGCCTTCATATGTCAGGCCAGGGTGAACGGTCCATCTGGCCGTGAGTGGAGTAGGGAGGGCCTCTCAACTTGTCGTTGACCCTTCCTATGGGGCTTGGCCAGCCCATCAGACGGTTGGAGAGGCCAGAACGAGCTTCATGGTGTAGTAATAAGAACACATGGTTGAAAGGGTCGCCTTCCCAGCCGCTCGGACTAGACTTTGGCCTAGTTGATATCAGTTTATCACTGCACATTGTCTCGAACATCGGTCATCAGTCATTGTCTCCATGGAAAGCTTATCATGACCGATGATTTACGATGATGTGAAGCAGCAAACGAGATAGAAATATAATGATTTGTAGTGAATCACTGGTTTTACATAGAACTGCTTTTCTGATGGGAGGATCAAAAATAGAGCGAATTGGCGAAAAGAGCGATCAACGTTCTGAAGGAATCGTTTACGGAAAAGTTTTGCATTCTTTGACAATATGAAATAATATAGAATACGTCAATTGTGATCAGAAGCAAAATCCAAAGTTTTACACAAGAGGATTCAGTTTCTGAAAAGAAACAAAATTACGAAAACCACTTTTTGGGGACGGTCGTGGGTAGGCAGGGCGCAAACAAGGGGGGGGGGGCATGGAAAGAAATGCGCCTCAGGGCGGCCACCTATCAGGCGATGCATTTAACGAATCGGGTTAATTCCTTTAAATATGGAGAATAGCGACAAAACGATCGATCGAAGTTAGGATGAGTGTGAAATAGGCAATGTTATCTGCCAGGGGAAAGACGGTAATAAGAACGCTGAGCGGTCCTCCGTAGGGTGAAACTCCAGTTCGGGGGGGCCACTCCATTTTTTCTCCAATACTCAAGATAAGGATTAGAGGGCTCACGACACGTAATCGACTCATTTAAAGTAGACTTCTGATAAATATTGGTGTAATGGGTGAGAAACCCTGAAACGTTTTCACATTTCCGCCTGCCATGACCCAAGGGAACGGTCCTGGACCAGGAGAAAGGACACCTCCGCAAAGGGCTAAGGGTGCAGGAGCTCCAGGGTGGATCACCTGTGCAGAAAAGTGGATGGGATGTGGGCAGGTAGTGTGGAATGTAGGACATCCACCGGTCCTTATCAAAAGTACGCTCGAAATGAGTCGTTCACTTATTATCTTATCCGTAGTGTTCGATAGCCCAAAGAACTGCTCTCTAGTACTACGGATAAGATAGCAATGGAGTGGCCCCCCCGAACTGGAGTTTCACCTCCGGCACGTGTCTTCGAAACTCACCAAGATTTTTTTTTGTTCTTTTCGTCCTTTTGTGAATGATGGGTCTCAATCAACGATTTATAGGTAAGACAGAACAACAATTTTTCCATGGACGATTCCTCTAAGGTTCCAGGAAGCCTGCAACGTACGTATGTACGCAGATCGAAAAATCCAGGTGGAAAAGCAATACGATAGGCTAGAGAGGGATTGAGAAGAGCACTCTGGTTACGAAAACGTCGAGATGTTGTCCTTGTTGATGGTACGGCCTAGGATCAAATCTGTGTGAATCCTGCACAAGAAGATGAAGGCTTTGCAAGTAAAGGGGCAGGCGATAAAGAAAAATGGAAAGGAATCTGTTGAAAATATTAAATTTAAAGGTTTGCTCGCCTTCGTACTCTGTTATTAAGGCACTGTGGAGAACGAGCTTAGCGAGAAGGTATTAGGTGAGATGGGTATAAACAAAGAAGTTATTGTAAGGATGCGCCAGGACAAAGCATGCTGCCGGATAAGAAACAATTGACGGATCGGAATGCTATACGAGTTCTGAGGTAAGCAAACCAGCCCTTTTGGCGTTTCTGCTGGGGCCGTATGCTGAATGTTGGGGAGGAGATGGGGTCCCCGAGCTCGACGGACTACTTGAACTCGGTCGGTACGGTAGGAGAGTGATGACGAAGTGGTGCAGCTAGGTCCAGCAGCTCCGCCAAAGGGCTGGTTTGCTTACCCCAGGACTAAGCCTTGGAGAGAGGGCAGACCTGCGCTCTCTTTGCAGGCCGTCCTCTCTTTAAGGCTTAGTACTGAGGTAAGCATCGAATTGAGGCGGTTTTGAGGACAGAGTTGAAGGAGTCCGTCGGTCCTCGCCGAACATCAGCATATGGCCCAGCCAGAAAACGCCAAACGGGTCTGTTTGTCTTACTTCCGCGAGGTTCCAGCACCCTGGCACCTTAGATGCTGGACAGGAATCGAACGATGATGTCTTACCACCGTTTTGTGAACAGCTCCATTCCGCGCATCAAACGATTCATCCACTCGAACCCATGCGGGCTACGCTTTCAAATCACATGTCAGCGGAGCGCTAAAAGTGTCTGGCTTGTGAGACCTCGCGCGCGCTCATGAGATGCGGCTGTGATGGCTCTGCTGGGCTCCATACGGTCCAAGATTGAACACATCTTTTGCCCTGAAGGAGGATTTCCACATGATGCGTCGCGCTCGAACGCGAAGGAAACCGTGTATCTTAGTGGAAAGGAGTAGGCAGGCCTCCAATTAGTGTCGGCTAAACACGCAGCAGGTCATGAGCTAGCATGGTCCTCCCCGCAGCGCTATCGTCGCGACACGCCCACCAAATGGCTAATCACTCACTTCAGCTCTGCCGCTTAGCAGAGAGAGCGTTATGCGAAGGAAGAGGGCCGACTGGAGTCGGCATCATGCGGAGCTCGGACGGGCCTTTTCTCGGGATACTTTGCGTTCCTGTTTTTAAAGCTTTTCATGATCCCGGAACCACTGACCACCCCTACCTCCAATTCTAATGAGGCTACCTTCTAATCATAAACTCCACCTTTAATGACGCAGCCATCTGGTATCGCATCTTGCAGCAGCCAATACGACCGCTTTCATCTGCATATTTACCTTTATTACACTTATTAACGATCTTCCCCTTAACAGCGAGCATGTGCCATGGAGTTCTCAACGAGTAAGTGTGCTGCATGGTGCAACAACGACAAGCAGCGCATCTCTGTCCGAAGAGTTCAAGGATTACAACATGGTTTTGTGTTGGTTTTATTAATAATGAAGATTTATGCTCATATCACCATCACCACTAGGAGTTTTTAGTTCGTTTTTATAGCCGTCAAAATTTAACAATTATCCAGTAACTGAAAGGTGTAGATAAATGAAAAATGAGAAATAAATGGGCAGCCGGCCGCACCGGAGGAGGGAGGACCGCTTTTCTAGATCCTTTACTTTACTCCTATTGCTTTGCTCGACAGCCGGTTCGGGAAAAATAGGCGGTGTTGAAGCCTCTGAGAATCGAAAGCTATAGAAAAAGCCACGGTGGTAAGGAGGTGGTTGTTGGTCGTAAGAGATCCTTCAAGGGTGATGGTGATGGGAGCCGAATAAAGACCTCACAAAAGGGTGGGGTAAAATTCTGAAATCGGCCTGACGCTAGGATTGACCGTGATTGCCGTAGCGCACCCATGGGCAGTACTGAAGCCATTGGGCTAAATTAATGGCTTGAAGCTGAGAACTATGACTCATTGTTATGTTTTACTTTATGAAGTTGCCATTAAGCCAATCGCTATCGGCGATTTCAGCAGGAGCTTTGACTTTCCTCTTTGCCAAGTCAAAAAAGTGATGATAAATGTATTGCAAGGCTTTGATGAATGCCTTCTCCCAGCTACTATCAATATCGCTGGAAAGGATCAAAAGCCCTCTATGCAGGCTATCTGAAAAAGTCACTTTTCTCCGCCCATTTTAAAGCAACGACCCCAGAAGAGCTCTAGCGATAGTCTACTCAGTGGGTGGGATAAAGTAGCACGATTATCATACATAAATCGTTGTCGTGGCTCGAAAGTGCGCGACAATGGCGCTAGGGCCTTACAAAGTGATCTGATGGTGACTAATGTGAACTTATGGACGAGATACCTCGTGCACACCCCATGATACGCAGCGTGGATTACGACGCAGCGCTAACTCAAATATGCTCGAGTTAGCCGAGCAGTGGAACAAGCAAATTCAAGAAACACGTCCGGAAGCGCCCCTTCCTCATTTCAAGGGGAGAGACAGGGAATGCTTATTAATGACTGCATCGGCAATTTGTTTGATTCTTTTTTTTTCATTTCAGTCAGTTGGGCATCCACAATTTCATTATCGCTGCTGTTGTCAGCCAATTAATTTGATCTGGAGTTGTTGTTTTAAAGGCAAGAATCAGGATTACATTGATGGGTTGATTCCACTCAAATGTGAAAGTAGGGATGAGAGGTGGACCGCCAGTGGAGAAAAAAGGAAAGAAAATCCTGAAATGCACAGGAAATACGAGCATTTTGCTCAATGCTGTGAAGACAGGAAGGGGAGATGAGAGATAATGTGAGCGCAGAGGGTGGTAGAGAATTCCGAGAAGAGAGAGCATAGCAGATCAACGTGGCGACGCAGACAAGATATCGATCGGTGGGCGGACCATGTTAAGTTTGGTGGAGTCTGTTAGAAGTTCATGGCGCCTAGGGTCCTGGTGACGGGTTTCGATGTAGAAAGGTGGCGCTAACTTTGCACTTGGTGCCCAGCACTTCTAGCCATGGTAAGGGCTTCTTAGGTGGGTCCGTAATCTTCTGAGCCCCAATCTTTGCCTTTAATACTAATGATCGCGTTTAAACATACTTAGACCATAAATTGTGTGATGCACCAGCAAGCATAAACGCCATACACAGACTGGCTTTCGTATTCTCACACCATCCTTCTCTATTTAACGTACGGAATCCCGCAAACTCTCTCGTCAATCGGCAAAGAGTGATCCCATTCTTGCCCCCCCCCCCCCCGATTACCGTGACTAACTTGAAAAAAAAAACTTCTCCCCTATTTCTCTACACGAAAAGGCCAGTCGCGCACAGACGGACAACGTACGCCTGGCTCGGGTTCCAGATCTCAACGCGGTTGAAGGAGAGGGCCATAGACTAAGCCGTAGGACGGAAGAAGGCGACTCTGATTGAGCAAGCAATCACCATGTTTCAAAGTTTACCAGATCACAATAATCAAAAGCCGCTTGTTAGGGGACGAGCGCAGGCGGAAAGCATCAAATGAAGGGTTTTGCAAGGACTGAGTTTCAAGTTGCCGGTAGACCCCCCCCCCCTTGGCCCACTTCATCTGATGGGCCGACTATTTGTGACTTCATGGCGGAAAACTCTCGCGCCAGCATCCGTGATATGACAGAGTGATTACGACGCAGCGGCTAATTTGTTAATTTATGCATGGTGTCGGCGATAAATACAGTCAGTGGAGCAAGAAAGTTCAGACAACTCGTGCCGACAACGCCCAATCATTAAAGCGAGCCCCTGCGGTATCGTGCTAGTGAAAATTCCAGTTCGTAAGCGATAACACCAATCGCCGAAAACATTATACCTTGACATGGGGTCCTGATCATGGGCATGGTCTAACTCACACCTTGGTAGAAGTGGAAGCGTCCTAGTGAATTGAGGAAGAAAGAAAACCAATTTCAGACTTATTCACAAACGAAATTCCTTACACATTCTACGACAAACCTCTGACTCAAACCAAAGAAAATAATATCCGTACTAAAAAATGTCAAGTTCAGAATGAATTTACACTGATGAGGAAAGTGTTGGGGAGGCTCGTCCTTTGTCGATATGGGGTGGCAATAGTTGTTGCTAACGCTTCGCTGAGGAGATTTGTGTACGAATGATAGGCACCAATTTCAATTAAGGCGCGCGATAACAACGGCGGAGAAGCGACTGGATGCACTACGAACGGCTGTTCGATTTGTGCACATCGAGTAGATTTATCTGGACTAGAGAGGCAAAGTCACAGGGATCGTGGAATGCCGCTTCATGAAGATATCATGTTGGAGCATCCGACGCTCTCAGCCATTACTTGAGGTAGCTAAAACCCGGGCATGGGGTACGGTATCCCACGAATGAGCAAGTGGGTCTCTGACAAGCTTTTTACCTTTGGTCAGCTGGTAGCTTTACCGTAGTGGTGTAATCGCTGTCGGTGCTGCTTTCAAAAAAAGTATCTTGAACGAAAGGTTGGGAGGAGATGCAGGGGAATCCTTTGTGCTGCGAAGAGAAACATTTTTATGATTTTCCGGAATTTTTGGACGTTGCAAAAATTCTTTATCGAGGAGTCTCAATAACGTGAAGCGAATTAGGTCGATGAGGCAGAACTTTTTGTTTCAAACTGTCCAAAGGAATTCTGCCCTGAACCAGAGGAGCGGGCTTGTTTTTAATCATGAATATTGATTTTGTAAGGTTTGCAAAGAAAAAGAGTGCCTACGGACAAACTGAATTCCGGTGGAAATGTGTGGTCGTTCACGACTCTCCTCATGGCTGGCAGAATTTGCTCCAAGACGGCTTCCAGCTCTCAAAAATTGCCGATCATGCGTGGAAACGTTTATTCTCTCTAATATCATCCTGCAGGGACCAACAAACGTGGTTCCATTTTATCAAATCTTCTTCTCACGCCTGTTTTTCACTGTCAATGAGAACGTTCCAGGTGGTGCCTACGTGCCCGTCCAACTTCATTTGGTGTTTTAAAAAGCTGAACCAAGAAATGTGGCTGTTGACTGCGGAACTTTGGGAGAAGAACTAGATTTCGGCCTGAAAGGCAAAGTCCAGGATGTGATTGGTGTTAACTGTGACGTGAGAGCTGACAGTGAAGCGTCGTTGAAGTGTAGAGGCCAGCTATGGGAAAAAGGTGGGTAAGAATCTGTCGGCAAAACGAGGCAAAAAGGTGAAAATCCAGTTCGGGGTAGGGCATCCATGTGCTATCTTATCCGAGTACTTCTTAGAGAAGAAGGTTTTGGGGGGCTATCGGAACACTACGGATAAGAATAATTATACATAAGATAATGACTGACTCATTTCGAGCGTACTTTTGATAAGGACCGGTGGATGTCCTACATTCCACACTACCTGCCCACATCCCATCCACTTTTCTGCACAGGTGATCCACCCTGGAGCTCCTGCACCCTTAGCCCTTTGCGGAGGTGTCCTTTCTCCTGGTCCAGGACCGTTCCCTTGGGTCATGGCAGGCGGAAATGTGAAAACGTTTCAGGGTTTCTCACCCATTACACCAATATTTATCAGAAGTCTACTTTAAATGAGTCGATTACGTGTCGTGAGCCCTCTAATCCTTATCTTGAGTATTGGAGAAAAAATGGAGTGCCCCCCCCCCGAACTGGAGTTTCACCCTTTCCCTCTAATATTACGGCCCTTTAAATACTTATCAAGTGCCTCTAAGATTGTTGGGTGGGTCGTTAAGGGTGTGACGTCTCTACTGAAGCTGACCATTCCTATCGTTGCTTTTCATATCCTCATGAGTTAGGCCTTCCAGTAGCTTCACTGGTAAAAACCAGTTAGCCACTTAGTTCGAGTGCCAACAAGTTCTAGAGCTAGTTACAGTTTACTTCTTGCTGTAAGACTGATCACTATCATATTTTGGTTGCCATTTGTTGAAGTCAAGTTGCGTTTGGCCGTGTGACAAGTGGGACCAGATATTGGTAGTTGGATACACGACTTCTTTGAATCATCTTTGGACTTGCGCGACTGAAAATTACAAGTAGAGGAAGACTGTCTGAAACGTTAAATAGCTGCCTTTTTGCACAACCAAGGTGATTTATGAAATGATCCCTTGAGTTAGATGCAGGCACAAGCAGGTCTCTAGTCCATTCCCCGATTCTGATACGACTTTTTGTCGAATATTGCCGTAATTTTCCTCGGCGGAAAATTCAGTTTTCTTCCCTTTGCTAGCGTAAAGAAGGAATGAATGGCACAAATAAAATCTGAAGGATATGGAGGTGCGGGAGTGAAGATAAGGTGTGATTTCTTATGAATGACACTGTCTGCGCTCACTTTGACATGTTATTTATTCGTGCGAACTAATCAGCGCACATACGGGTGGAGCTAGAGAAGTTTGATTCCTAACCAGCCAGATGATGCTTTCGTTGAGAGCCATGTACGCGGTTGTAGACTGTCCCCAAGGCAGGTGACAGACTTTGCGACGATGGCGCGATTTGCCGCCAACTTGTGTTCGGCAGATCGAGAGATTATACGAGTGCTATATCTGGGTTAGAAGAGCAGGGGGTGTTGTAGAGGCGAGCAACGCGGTATCCAAGCATCCCTTCAATCTGCGATCGTGTACAAATAGGCCTTGTTCGTAGTTTTCAGCGAGGAGTTCTGTCCCATATGGTAGGATTGCCTGCGCCTTCAGATGTTCATTCTGTGCTTTATTATTAGAATAAGACGTGATGCAGTGGTTTAAGAGTAGTTGTCCTGGATTTTTACGAGGAATCAGAGGAACCGATTAGGTCTTACTGCAGGCAGGACCAGGGATCTATAGCCGTAACCTACTGTGGAGAGAAAGGCAGCGCACCGAGACTGGCGAAAGGCTGATCCTACGTCCAGTCTTAGGCAAGCAGTTTAATTATCCAGTTCATTTCCGTTTATTTCGCCCCTGCTCCTGGGCTCCCGTCGCCTGCTTTTAGGCAATTTCGTTCCTAACGTTTTGTCGTGACAGGCTCCTGTGTGCCAAAATCTAACATTAACAAGGCAAGTCTTGCAGGGTGTAGAGCGCTTTGAAACGGTCTTCTGCTTCTATCGGATGGTCCACACTCCAATTCTCCTTTCTTTACATTTTAGGTTGGAACTTCCAGATTTGCTGCAAATAGCGCCAGCACCACAGTAGTGGCACTTACTCTCTTTACAAGATCAATCAGAAAAATTTAGGTTAGTCGATGAATTCTCAATCGATATTCGGGCAAACCGCACGCTCCAAGCAATTTTTCAAATCTTTTGTCAGCCCTCAGACTCAGTGAAAATGAACCTTGATTGACGGCCCATATAAGAGCCTTCATAGCATGCAGACCCCTTTTGAAAAAGCTTGGCACACCCTCAAGGTCCCGCTTGTTAGTGGCTTGTCAGGACAGCAACTGATTCCTACGTAGGTTTACGTTTACCGGCTCTGTAGGGTCACGGGATGTTATCTGGCTTTTGAGGAAACTCATCAACTCCTCAGGACGGAGAACACTAAACATCTCCCAACTCACTGGGAAATCACTCGAATCTCTCGGATCGCAAGAGCGAATCGCGCGACCGTTCGCAAAGTATGACACCTACCCAGAGATGCTATAATGTGTTGAATGGCGCTTTCACTGCTGCAGTTGTAGTTTTTATAAGCTCGCTACATCATAACATATTTCGAAATGACAAGCAATCAATAGTATTTATAGAGCTGATTTCAAAGAGCAACAATAACGGGCGAACACGACTATGAGCATGTGCTTCATTGATTGAAAACCGTTTGGAAAATTGTTTGGTGAATCAATAAGAACTATAAAAATAAATACAACATGCACAGAATTTCGTAGCGTCACTACTGAATCGTTTATACAAGGAGCAAAGAAAACTGGGAAATACACCTGTCATATTGAACCTTAGCGAAACGAACATCAATAATCCTATCGTGGAACAGTAACAAAGGGGGATTTGCGGACAAAAACTCGTACTGGCAGATCATGGATACTTGAGTAGCATATGGGATGTGGTTGAGTGGTTAGTAGTCGATCGTAGCACATGGTTGTGCTCAGAGATGAGTCTCCTGCGCTTCGCTGCTCAGCACGATTCGCAGTGTTTCACTGATACGTCGCTGCATCATCGAATGTGGCGGTTGGGGTGCACCACTGAAACTATGAAAATATCACTGAAAAAATGACTTCCTCCTAAGATTGAGTAAGGTGCTCAATAGCGAGATATTTCAGTGAAGTAGATTTCCTCAAGACGACTCTCAAAAAAGGAACTCGTAAAAATTAATGATTTATTCATTGTTTATCTGCTTATATTCTTACCGTAATAATAATATATAGGAGTCGCCCATCGCTTTTTTGGGATGGGGGGGCGGGAAGGGAAAGGGAGAGAATCACAAAAACAAGGGCATTTTTGAGAACCGCTGGTAATTGCACCTACGACTAATGTCAAAGCCCAACAGAAGGTGAGATAACGCCGGAACGAAGACAAAATTGCTCACATCCTCTTCGCTGATCCCTCCCGCTTTCCATGCACCAATACTAAATAGCTCACATCCCCCCCCATCGCTCGAATGCCTCCCGACTTAACGAATATGTGCGCCAATTGAATATTATTATTACTTATGTCCATGGCAGACCATGAAGGAAAGAAAAAAACATTGAAGAAAAAACCGCCTAAATAGATCCTAAACGGGCACGCTAAGAAAGCTTCTGAAAGACGAGAGTGCTCAGAACAACAAAACTTCAACAAGTTGTTTGGTTGAAAGAGCCCTTTTCATAATGTTCCACGTTTTCAATTTGAGACTCGTACAAGCGTTTGAATGCAACTAAGAGGATAGTAACCCCCCCCCTCCCTTTCAAAAAGCAGAAAGTGTCGGGTGCAGACCATACACCACAAGTGACGACGGCCTCCAGAAAATGCAAATGTTTTTTGCCAATGAAATGATTAACCTGTTACAGTTGTATTCGATCAGTTGACAGTAATTACAACTATCATTTACTAAAAATCAGCTATCACTATGAACCACTACTAACCAGATTTACTTTGAGGCCGTCGTCACTTGTGGTGTATGGTCTGCACCGCACAATTTCTGGCTTTTTGAAGGGGAGGGTACATAGTGAGCTGCGTAGGCTAGTTTCTCCGACTCAGGGTCAGCATTTCTTTGGACAGTTCTCAACAAGGAGTTCGTATTTGGCCGAATTATTTTTATGCTATCGGCAGACTCCGATGAAGAATTTTTTGAAATGTAAAAAGGAATTTCTAGAAATTTCAGAAATTTTGTTCTTTCAGCGATTTTAGCCTCTCTTTCGAGAGAAGAGAAATGCTGAAAGAACAAAATTAATAAAATCTAAAAAGTAAAAAGGGTAATACAAAACAAAGTTGAAATATTCTTTAAGAATGCCAGAAATAACATAGCATCTACGATTCCAAAGAATTTTATTTGATGGTTGATTGGTTGAGAAATAGGTAGTCAATAAATAGATCTTTGAAAAATACGTTCGTCGCTCAAAACCTTTTTTATCTACAATAAAAAGAATATCGCTTTACCAGATGTTACCATTACCATTATCACTATTATTTATTACCATTCCCATGATAATTTATTGCAGGCTTCTGCTGATTTCAGTAGAAAAAGCACCATTGCAATTAGAGATCAACTGATTGATGCGCAGCATTTTCAAGTTTTTGAAGCAATTCCCAGCGAGGTTTTTGAGCAAACACGTTCAGTCACCCTTCTTATGTTCTTGACTAAGGCTAACGCATCGTTCCACACCATTAGTGTTGAAGTAAAAACCCTGCTGGGACTGTCGCTTCAAAGACGATGAACTCACACTGGAGGAGCGAAGACCAAGTCACTGCCGATGGCCGCAGATCTGGTGGTGATCGAGGGAAAGGCGTCGTCGAGGATCAGAAGACATTCGTCAGGATTGCATATGTCTGAGACGGATTGGACTCGTTCTTGAGCTCGTGACACTCGAAACGTGCCTTCTTCAGCGTTCGTGACGTCTGCAAATATTCTTCTAATGCTGGATTGAATGAGGTACATTACGAAACAATGCCTGAGAAGCAGTAAAGAAAGTATACTCAGGCTCTTATATATCACTAAAACTTTGTCTTACGGTTGAACAAATGTGGGATGTTGGCAGGTGGCGCAATTTTCGCACTAATCAAATCTCGATTGGGACCTGCTCAAGGAATTCAGGCCATTCATCCCTCAAAAATAGATAAAACAGCGACTATAGTTTGGCCGGGAAGCGCGAGTCGCACACTAGCGAACTCAGCGTGGGCCGAAGAGGTTGACGGACTACTTGAACTCAGTCCTTCAAACCGCCTCTGCGCTCTCTCCGGATCCCTCTTTCTCCAAGGCTCAGTCCTGAAATAGAGACGCCGTTCATTCGCTCGGAGCAAGCTTAGGACTAAGCCTAGGCCCAATCATAGGCTTAGGCATAAGCCAATGTGTAAGCATAAGCCTTAACCTAAGTCTAAACCCAAACTTAACCTTAAGCTTCAATGATCGCGCAACTGTGGTGACCTGACCCCAGGAGGAGAAACGCACGTCTCCCTTCCAGGTATTGACTCGTTCTCTAATCGTCTATGCCCTCTGCCATTCGCGGCGGGACCATTGAGGGAAAATCAAGTAGTCCGTAATAACTTCCAGGCTCGAGTAAAAGTGCCATAGCGTTTCTCAATATAAATTGAATGCGTGGCGCTTTCAAAGAACAGATTACGAGATTCTGATTACCTTGGAGTTCTATTAACCTGAGGGTAAATCATATCTCACCTCAAGCACCGAATGTTTCACCTGCTTGGTGATGGACCACAGAGCGGCTCAAGTTCCTGCCCTCCAAACGCTTGCCCTAGCTCTGCTTGATTCTATTCTATTGATTTGAGACCATGTAATAGGACTTGAAGGCAAGGTTCGGGATTTCTCACCCAAATCAAAGCAATATCCCTAGATCGAATTGCTGGGATAAAAGCGGTCGATAGTGAAACTGGGATGCCGACTGAAAATGAAAAAGGAACAAAAAACACCACCGTGGAGCCCTCAAAAAAAGATTCCCTCTCTCCCCACTGAAATAAGGAGATAGCCCTCAGGTTAATAGAAGTCTAAGGTAACCAGTATCCAGTAATCTGTTTTGGGATGCGCCACGCATTTAAGTTATATTGAGGAACGCTATGCCACTTTGATGAGCCTTCAGCCCACGCTGAGTTCGCTAGTGTGCGATTCACGCCTCCTAGCCAAACAATAATATGAAATATGGATCGGACGAGTTGTCCGAGCTGGTATGCTCCGCCTGCATTTATTGCTGCCTCCGTGCCAGCGACCGGCAATCGTTCATGCACAAATACAACTAAAGATGTGTACAGCAAAACAAAGACGCCATTATAAGATGATTAAACGATCTAGGCAACTGAAACCAATCAAAAAATAGACGGCATTCCCTCCACGTGGCCCCAGCACACACACAATCGCCCAAGGCCACGAAGCCGACCACGCCACATTCACAGCTCGCAAATGGGCGTGTCGACGAAAAGGCGAACGGACCAAATTTGGCACCTGCCCAACTGTTTATAGCGGCTTTCCAAGCGTTCCCTCAGAAAATTGCGCTGTTACACAAGCGTGTAGCATGTGCACAAGTGTCAGGATGATTTGACAATATTGAAGAGCTAAGGCCTTAGAACCCGGCATTAGCTCGCTTTTTACTCAAACATAACCACTCACAATCCAAGAATCGCCATTCTTTTCCTGGTTCGTACGGCAAACAGGGATGATCGTCGAGAAGCTTCTGAATAAGCGCACGAGCCACGTCAAGATCACTCTCCGATTCCAAACTGATCACACCAATTTCAAACGCTGAAAAGTGAAAACAACTTAAAACACAGCAGCAACCAACAAAAACAAACGTCATACATCAGAGTCGCTGACAGTCACTGCAGACGTACGGCTATCTTCAAAACTTTCGTGGCATTTGATAAAAAAGGGATTATGCCAGGGAGGTGTTCGGCCTTTGAGGCCTCTAGGCTCACAACCACTGCTTTCGCCCAAATTTGTACCCTCTGTTTCTTTTTCCATACCGCACTTCTTTCAGTTTCTATTTATTCCCCACCTTTTCCCTAATCCTATAATGTAAAATTGCATAAACCATAACCCAAAGATCCCAGTACATACTTCGCAGAGGAAGAATATACCCACAAAATTTCTACATTAAAGGAGGAATTCACGATTTAAAAATAAGTCAAAGAGTAGGAAAACTGACCTAGCTAAGGACTCACGGGATCGCATGGAAAAATTTGACCTCGGCGACCTATCATGCCTCAAAGCTGGCGGGTCCGGCGATCTCCGCCCACCGATCATCTGATCACTCGCCGTAGTTCAATACGTGGCGAGTGATTAGATAGCTGAGAGAGCGTAGTGTTGAAGAGGGCACAGCGATGAGAGTCGCATCAATGCTCGAATCAACGGGCAAGGAAGGGGTACCATTTCTCGGGTTCTGGGCCGTTTCTCATGGTTCTTCCTTCTTTCGTGTACCACTCACCATCCCTAGGTTAATTTGAAATGGGTTGCTTTTTCATCGTGAATTCGTCCTTTAAATAACTTCGTAGAATTATGCTCAAAGAAGTTATAACGGTAATGACACAATATCGTGTGGACACAGTACTCGAAATCTATATGCTATATACAGGGGGCCCAATAAAAAAGACATTTTGTCTCCACATTCAGATGGATTTAATCACACTTTGCTCAATTCAAACCGAATGGTTCCAACTTATATTGAAGAGCACATTTCATTCTATAAGAAAATCTTCATAGTGGCCACCTACGTGGACGAAAAATTTGCCCTGGAAACATGGTGCACTGGTCGAGCTCAATGGGGTCTTCGAAGGATCGTGTACCATAACGACCTTTACTGGAAAGCTAGTTTCGAGGGGGTTTGCATAGTGGAGCTAATGTCTCTAGGAAACTATCCAACATTGAATCGATTCACGAAATTATGTAAGAGCTTCAGGCTGAAGCAGTTACGGTAGGCCTCCTTGAGCTTGACGACGGTGACAGATGACGTCATATTCTGAAGACGGTGAGGGCAGTGAAGGAGGGCCTGCGGGACATTTAGGGAATACTCTGCTGAGGAACTCCCGTCAACGACGGCAATCTCTGCGAAGAAAAAAGGGCCGAAGTGCCGACATAGGCAAAATGTCTTTTTTTGCCCCCCCCCCTGTATGTATTAGTGCAGTTCTATGGGAGTGAGAATAACCTTCCCAGAAATTCCGCTGTTAACTGAGCTTGACCACCAGGTTCAGAAGAGATCCGCTTCCGAGAACTATGCACAGGCCACGGGCGGATCTTTGGTACCGTTAGTGGCACCACTTACATACGGTACCAAAGACTCCGCCCTCATGCGCACATTCCTAAGAACAGTTGTGGGATCAAATTCTGCCCATTGGACCCGAGCCCTCCCTATTCAAGTCGGTTAACTGATACCACACTTGTGTGGAAAAACAAAAAGAGCGGCGCATTCCAAGAAGATGTGATCAGCACCAAAAGCTTCACCCTTTATGCGTAGGCCACGGGACACCTGAAGGGACCCGAGATTATGAATGTGTACCTGTGTCTTTGAGCCGTTCAATGGCATCTTTGTAGGTGTCGTAGTCATGCCGGCCTACCACAATCACTGGCAAGTGAACGATAAGCGATGTCGATTGTACCTAAAGACTTGTAAGACGTAAAGTGGATCATATATCACTGAACTTCCAGGGGCCGTAAGGTATGCTTCTCCGAAGGGTTAGGGGACGAAAATCCCTTTAAATTTTCTCTGTCGTCCTAACTGG
>MU895395.1:0-11103 GCA_036418205.1 Ostertagia ostertagi
ATCCTCCCTATGTACATGACACACGATTCCAATTTATGCATTCAACATATTCTCCACTGTATATTATTTGGTTGATCTCATTAGGTCTCATGAACATATCGTCTCATATTAAATAAATGTGCAACAGTACGTAAACGTCTTTAACCAACCAAACAAACAACCTTTCAGTTATCTAAGCCAAAACACTTCCGCAAAGTTCAACACGACGGCATCACTTCTGCTGAACCTCCATGTAGAAAGTATGGCAGTTTATTTATTTGTAGTGAGCGGCGCCTCTACCGAATCTCACCAAATTCGTTGTAAACTTGTAGAAGGTTATTTGGAGCTTTGATGACGGATATTTATTTATTCATTTATTTCTTACGCTCAAAGACGTGCCACAACCCGTAAGAAAAGTCGAGAACAGTACAGACATAAACAAGTTCTGGAGAGAATGGAAAAAAAGATGCAGTAAAAAACAATATGGAAGGAAACAGAACTCAAAAAGCGAAAAAAATACACAACTGAACAAAGAACAAATCTCGGAGGAAAGAAGAGCCCATGCCAAGCAGTCCACATTGCTATTTAGCAAAACGGTAGTCACAAAACGGAAATATTGGGTTAATGACTAGAAACGACTTAGATTTGGTACACTCGTTTTTGTCGTTGGCGCTATTGAGCGCATATTTCCTGCTCTTCTGCGCCCTCTCACTAACTGAATCGCAATCAGAACTAAGCCTTCAAGGTACCCCCAGGAGGCCCGTCGCGCGGCAAGAAGGCAGAGTCGGCGGACGAGTTGCAGCGCGTGGTGTGCGATGTAGGACGTGCAGTGGACACTCTATTTAACGGTTACGGGGCAGTGGTCAACCAACGCGTGAGAGTCCAGACAGAAAAGCACATTTTGCTAGGACTAAGCCTTTTGAAGGAGGGAAAGAAAGCAGAGATGCTGTAATAGTGTGCATGTGCGAGAGTGCCCAGAGAACACTACAAAACGCTGAATCACCAAGCCTTCCGGTTGACCGCTGCCCTTGTACGCTACCTAACCTGACGCGAAATCCCTATAGTACGTGTGCGACTCGTCCGTTAACTTTGCCTTCTTGCAACGCGGAGTGTGCATGGCTCCAGTGTGTAAGCCACTCACTCCCTGATCTAACACACTTCAACTTTTGCCACACGGTGCTTGGTTTACCCACTACACCGCAATCACTCCCTTTCCTAGGCTTAGTCGTAGGCGCTGTAAGTGAGAGAGTTCATGAGAACAGAAAATATGCGCTAAAACAGCGCGAACGACAAAACGAATGTCATATTCGTAATCAGGGCCTCAAATAACCCCTATATACAAGTTTACAGCGAATTTGGTGAAATCAGTCGGGCGCCAAATGGCGCCAATTTGGCGCCAGCGCCAAAAATGGATGTCATATTCGTGATCAGGACCCTCGATAACCCCCATAAAATGAAGTTTCAGCGAGAAATTTTTTTGACTGGACTGCGTTTGAATGTGCTGATTCGCACCATCAAATTCCGACAATGGGGCGCGTTTGCTGACCGTAAGCAGGCGACGAACGGGGATACTAAATTTAGACGAATTTTTCTTTGCATAATTTCAGGTACTTTGGAAGATGGAGGCGGTTTTTGGATCACGAGGCTCAGCCTTTCTGAGTAAAGCTCATTTGTTCTCAAATAAATTGAAATGAATAATTTTCACAAGAATGCTGGGTTGTGAACAAAACTTTCGCCCCAGGCGGGACTAGAACCCGCACCTCTCGCTTTCCGGGCAAGTGCGCTACCAGTTACGCTACCGGGGCACCATTTCATTCCAACTCAGCTTTTCATGGTATACGTACCATAGCTTTCAGCACTCACACGTATAACGTGTTGGTAGCGTAACTGGTAGCGCACTTGCCCGGAAAGCGAGAGGTGCGGGTTCTAGTCCCGCCTGGGGCGAAAGTTTTGTTCACAACCCAGCATTCTTGTGAAACGATCACAACTTTGTTCAAAATCACCGATTTTGAAAGCCAAACTCAGTGTGACAAATTTCAAGACTGATGCTTTCGTAGCAAACGTTCCTGAAAAGTCAGCAGTTTAAAAGTAGTCCCGTTGCGACTTTTTTGGAGGGGCATTCTTCAAGCCATTTTCTTGAAACGCGGGTTTTTTAGGTTTCACTGGCCGTAACCTCCAGGGAAAGCAATTTCGTGTTGAACATAGGATGTGTTAGAAAGCTTCGAGCATGCGCTTGCACTGATATCCCTGCCTTGGTGTGCGCCACGCCTCGGCCGCGCTTCTGATTCGCTGATTCATTTGAAAGTTCATTTAGAAGGAGCAGGGGTTTTTCAGTTTCTTTGCTGCTTTTGCTCTTTCCCTCCGTACCACCATCTATGATCAATATGGATAATATCAAGAATCCCACTGCCGGCCACCGAAAAAGTACGACCTCCCTACAAGGTACGATCCCCCTTTGGTACTTGTAGCAATATACATAGGGTTGACCCTGCTGAGAAATTTCACTTTTTGTCCAGCTAGAACGCAGTTACTAGTATTTACATCGCTATAGTCCTGCTTTCCTCAGGGCTTTGAACACTTCTTCCATTACTTTTAGGTGTCGCTCAACAGAGTCTGTTGCTACCATTATGTCATCTAGGTAGCAGAACACCTCATCGCCTAGTAATGGTCCTAGAACTGGCGCATAAGATGCTGAAATACGGCTGGTGATGATGCTAGTCCAAATGGCAACACGCAAAGCTGGTAGAGCCCTACCGTTGTGGTGTACGCGTACTTCTTGTTAGCCAATGGAATGTCTTATGGCATGGAGTAAAAACTCGAGGATTCAGAAGAAAAGTTGTTATTAGGTCGTGAAGGAAGTTCTTGCGCTTTTTGTTCTATTTATTAACGCTTTATTTTGTTCCGACTTCAAGAAGGCTGCCACCGTGCTATACCATTTTGAAGAGCTTTTCTTATACTACTGACAGTGTGGTTCGGCTTATGGTTAGTTCTTTATTATTTGCTTAGCTTAAAACTTAAAATCACTTAAAATTGAGACGCCGTTCATTCGCTCGGAGCAAGCTTAGGACTAAGCCTAGGCCCAATCATAGGCTTAGGCATAAGCCAATGTGTAAGCATAAGCCTTAACCTAAGTCTAAACCCAAACTTAACCTTTAGTTTCAATGATCGCGCAACTGTGGTGACCTGACCCCAGGAGGAGAAACGCACGTAGTACGTAGTGCACGCCATTGCGATTGGCCAGTATCGCTCTTCTATTGCCGAAACACTTCTTTGATGCGCGACTTTTGTTTTCCACAGTGTTTTCTGGAATACGTGAGAGTGAAAATGAAGAAAGCGTGGAACTTGATGAATGCCAGGATCCAAAACCATTTGTGAGATCGAAGGAAGGAACAGCTGGCGGTTGACGAATTAAGGCGTGCGACTGCGATTGAAGCTGGTTTTTCCCAGAGAAAAAACTCTCTGAGTGGGGAAGTTGCTTCGCAGGGAGGATTGAAGCACAAAACATCTCACATGAAAACTCGACGTAGTTCCTCCTGGCCTTGTGTTTTATTTCCTTGAAATTTTCTTAAGCGCGTCTTCCCACAAAGCAGAGCTCGAGTTGAAGAGTTAGTCTGTCTCTCTTATCACACCCAAAAAATTGCATTGCAAATTACAGTTGTGCTGTCACTTTTCCGCAAAGAATTTCTCATTACGGCCTTATAGCACTTTTCTGAGAGCCAGAGCACGCCTCAAATTTCCATTTGCTTTGCATGGTGATAAAGTACGAGCTAGTCCCTCCATGAATTCATCTCCCATGAAATTGGTAGTAATGCAGACTTGTGATCAACATAAATGTGAACGTAGGAAACTCGTTCAGTGGTCATTCTCATAACGACTCCTAGTTCATTTTCAAGTGGAACGCTCCAATCGTTATGAACTTGCCTCATGTAGATAAACTGATTCGGACTGGAAGATGCTACGAAGCAAGCAAGAGTACCAGAATCTGATGGTAAGGAGTAACTGAATTTTGTTGTCGGTCGCTCATACTTTCCCGGCGTTGAGTGCCTAGGATTTTTTAGTATTTTTTCTGCAAAATCATGAGGACTAAATTGAACGCTAAACTGAGCATTGGTCGGCTTTCTTTTCGACAGCGGCTGGAAAGCGCAGCGGAGATCAGTCAAATTGCGATTGGGTGACGTTCAAAAAAGATATTGATGTGGCTTCTGATTGATGTATAGGTACACAATACAGAAAAAGCGCTATCCAGCAGGGCTCCATAAGGTGTTTCTTGTTAGCTCCACTTAGTCTTGTGAAAGAAATAGACAATGGCACTTGTTACTAAGTAAATTAAAACACAGTATTTCACGGTGATGAAATAATAGTATATGTAGTGGACGTATTCTGCACCCCTAAATCTATATTAGGTCGGTCCATAAGTCTTGCAACAAACTGGCCGAATTTTGAATTTAATATTTTCATTATCTTTTTGTTCCATTCATCCGGCATGCTACCCTCCATCAATATCTACAACCTATTGCCAACACACTAGTAGCTGCTCGATGCCTCCCTTGTAGGACTCTACTGAATTCTGATCGAAGAAAGATCAGATGTCGATTTTGACATCATCATAGTTAGGATGAGCTTTCTTCTCTAGGAGATGGTTTGGAGAGGGGAGCAGAAGGGCATTATTTGCACGAGGTCAGGGCTATAACGTGAATACGGAAGAACTCCCGTCCCAGAGTCTCGAAATTTTCCTGAATTTTCTTAGCAAGAGGTTTTTCAACGGTGTCATACAAAAGCAAACTTTGCCTTGTTTTTCTTTCGTATTAAAAGCGTTGCATTCGAGCTGTGGATAGTTGACTTTCGCGTTGACTGCGACATCTACACGGAGGGGTTTCCAGAGCTAACTCCTCCCGTGTTCCACCAAAAATCCGAGAAGGCCCTACTTGGACGAGGTTGAACTTAAGCAATAAGATCTCCCGAAGCGTTTGAGCTGGACTACCGCCGCTTGTTCATTTGTTAGTAAACTGTACCCACTCCTCATCTTCGGCAAATGTGATGGATGGTCAATCGTAGAATCCCTAGTAAGTCGACTTGAACATAACGGTGTCAGATCGTGTTTGGAGCTGAATCGGGCTCAAGGCACGTGGGGACCAAACTCTACATTTTCGGATCTTCACAAGTCTTTGGAGATGCCACAGTGCTGTCTCCTTGTCGCATCGGAATCGCTCTAGCAAATGATCGATACTCTATCCAGATCCCTTTTCAACGCCGTCAGATAGAGCATCGTGATTGTCAGTCACAGGGTGGTTGGAGTGTGGGTTATTTTCAAATAAAAAAGTCAACGCTGAGCAGAGTGAAGCGCCGTTGCACTGTGGTTTGAGAGAGCTTGCCCTCGCCTATCTTCTGGCCAATCCTTGGTCTAGCATGACTTGCGGAACATTCCAAGCAGTACTCGTAAAAATTAAGGGCACCGAGAGCCCTCTCGCGAAATCGGTGTAATATCCATAATAAGTAAGCAGACAACGAGCTGGACCGTTGGCTGAAATTGCAAAGGTTGATGCTACGTCAGGAAATATGTTGCGGATTTTCAGGAGTTCTCCCTAAAATTCTATAGCATTAAATGTAGTTTGTTGCAAGACTTATGGACCGACCTAATATATTTGAATTGCAGGCAGTCATGTCCTTAGGGGGAACATTCAAAACAGGGCATTCAGAAACAGCTGATTAATGACACTAGGACTAAGCCAAGTAGGCGGAAGAAATGCTGGCGGGAGGGGGGGGACAAAGATTGCTCACGTCCTCCCTCAGAGTTCCTTCCCTTACCTAAAGCCAGTCTCAAGTTCTATAAGTGGCTTACTTCGATGTCTCCCATAACGTCATAGCGCCGAATTTGAGAATTCAGAAGAAAATGTTCATCGGGCCGACATAATTCACTTTACTTCTTGTTTTGTTTTATTCTATTTAGAATATCTATTTCAGCTCCATTCAACATTTGTAATTTTGTCTATATTGCTCTATCCAATATTATTTTGATAACACTTCATTAACTTTACTTCTCAATGGTATGCACTAGATTGCCTTTATAAGCTCGGTTGTGAAGCGTACAGATTTCCTCAGTGTTGCTTGTTCTCAGATTTCCTGACATCCGAGCACCAATGACACTTCCTCATGTTCTCCGTTCTTTGGTTCCAATTCGTTGACATGCCTTCATTTCGATAGCTTCAACCTCAACACATTCATACAAGTGTTTTCATATGCGCCTTTAGAGGTTAGAGATTACTCCCCAGCACACTATTTCTGGTCTTATATCAGTAGATCATTTCTCTGTAGAAATGATCTACTGATATAAGACTGATGGTTGAAGCCGCTCGTGATACACCACACCTTTACATGTGCGCATTCTTCGTCAATGCGTTTCTAAATCCTCTCGTTATTGATATTAGGTCACATTGATACTCAGTCACTTTCAAGGTGTCAGATTCCATTGATCTGTTAGCTGTACGCCCTAGCTGTACTCTCGACTACCAAATCCTAGCTCCGATCTAGCACAGAAATTCACTGATTGATTCCCTTCGGCAGCTCCACGACGAAATTTCTCTGCAAATCTTCTGACACATTCACATTGCCGCTTAGATTACAAGATTCCACAACGAATGAAATTTGGATCTCAAGAGTTCCATGTTATCAGTTGCTACCTGATCGTTCATCAAGTTTGCGCTGCCGAAAACATGGAAGCTCTCCCAAGTTCTGTGATGTAAAAGACGGCTGTCGACTGATGAAACCATAGGCAGTAGCACTTTCGATAGATTCGGCAACTCTCACTCTAGCTCAGGGTTGCCCGTGCTATTTATCTTTCCAATGTTCTTTCGCCTCTCACAAACAGGGTGTCCCAAAATTATGTCACTGATTTATTGCGAACATCTTTCAAAGTTCTAAATGAAGAATGAAAGTGGTAATTGAAATCAGATTCTACTTCATTAGCATCGTATATAACAGCAGCAATCAAATTTCAACAAGCCTTCCAGCCCGGGCAATCAAATTTCAACAAGCCAGCCGCTCTGTCATGACCCGAAAATTCCCATGTTGCACGGAGGTCCAGGTGAGGCATTTTGGTCATGATGTAGAGGAAAAAAAAACTAAGGGTTGACCTTTCCCCTCATCCGGCAATGCCCTTTTGCGGTGTTTCTTCACTGTATCTTTTGATTTAGGGAGATCTAATGGGGACTGTGATACATTTAAAACATCCCTTTTTGCAAGCCCCGTCTCCTAAATGGGTCAAAGATCACATTGGATGAGTTTTGGCCTTTTAAAAGTATTGGGAATTCCTAGCAGTGATGCACTTAGCGAGAAGATCTGCCTAAATATGAAGTCAGAAAATCGATATTTTCTTTTTGTTGAGTTTTAAATCCAGTAACAGTAAATTTGAAGTACGCTGTACAACAGCGAACATCGCTGTCGATGATCGCTGAAATGAATTTTCGGTGCGCTATTTTGTCTCACTTGAACAACTCGCTTCAAATTCCGATATGACATGACTTCAAGTCTTTTTTGAATCAGTGAGTAAGTTTGGAAGCTTCAAAACATTCAAACAAAACCAGTCTTTTTTAGGTAAATAAACGAAAAGCACAAATAATCGCTCCATTCGATGATTTTGACCGCTACTGCAGGTACTGCAAGTTACCCCACGGGCGTTTTATTTTCTGTGTGCAGACATTGTAGAGGGCCGGAAGTGGTCTGGTAAGAAGGAGCGCTGCTTACCACGCCTGCGGTCCAGAGATCGAGTCCTCGGTCGTGCGTCGTTCGGGCCAACCAACCAGCAGAAATCTCGTAGTCTTCAAAAATGTCTTCGCCCCTCCCCAACAAGCTTCTTTGAAGGAAGTTATTATTGCTGAAAGCTCAAAAACTCGCATGTGCTGCTCAAAAACCTATGGGAAAAAATGTTCGAACGTGTGATTTTCTCGGAAAATGAATTTTGAAAAACGGTTTGTTGTTAGAAAGAGCAAATCCTGTACTTTCACCCATGAAAAAGTGCATCACAGAAATGAAAATGAAGTGAGTTATGGCCGCTGAAAGCCCAAAAACTCGCTTTTGCACGGAAAATGTTCGAACGGGACAATTTTTGAAAAAGGGGTCAATCACTAAACTTTTTATACTGTTTTGATAGAGAAATATTTGAAGTTTCTGAAACTTTTTACAGCTTTCCAAAAGGTCGCATACGAAAGCGCCTTCTTAAAATTTTGGGTTTTCCACTTCTAACAGAAGTACTTTCCGGAGAGTTAGGCAATCCTTGTAGTTTTCTGAAAGCGCACCTCAGGCACAGTCAAAATCTACCTCAACAATTCAAAAAAGTACGTCCAAGAAAGTTACTCCCCTCTAAAGTGTTTCCTTCTCCGCGTCCCATTCTCTCACCGTATGGGTGATACCTGCCGCGCTCCAAGGTTAACGTACTAAGGCTGGGAGTTCTTCGGCATCAGATGTAGGTGCAATTCCGCTTTTCACTGCCTTTGCGTGACAGCAGCTCAATTCGCGAGCTGCTGTCCACGCAAAGGCAGAGGGGTTTTTGTGAGTTTTGTTCATGTGTGCGGGTGGCTGTGCTCTACGATTTCCCATAAGAAATTTCAGAACATGACGAAAATTTTGGAGTTCTGCATCATTACTTGAGTTTGAATTTTCTAAAATTCAAAGATGTATTGCGAAGAATAAAAGAATGACAATGTAATAGCATGTAAATGTGAATCTATCAAAGCATTGGCAGCACACACTTAACAGCACTCTTAACAGCAGCAGAAGGGGAGGGGCTCGCACCCGGACCTTCAGAGGGGGTATCGCAATAATTTTGAAAAAAGTGCGAACGTGGCGGTTGTGATCCTGCTTGAAAGGTACTCTCCTCTAGCCCCTTCACAGTGCTTTTGTTCTTGCCCTTTGAAGATTTGAGTGCCGAACTACGCCAACGATCGAAGATCAGGGACGCTGCCGTTTTCGCCAAGGAATCGAAGATAAGGTGGGCCGGACACGTCATGCGATTTTGCGATGACCGTTGGACCAGAGCGGTTACCGACTGGATCCCTCGGGACGTCAAACGAACACCTGGACGACCGCCGGCCCGATGGTCAGACTTCTTCACGAAAGCTCTGAACGAAAGGAATGAAGGACTCGTGTCCCTCGAGCGAGGAGGGTCCACTGGACAACTCTTGCACGCGACAGGGACGAATGGAGATACAGGTGTTACAGGCGATACCTTAAGATCCAAATCTGATCTTCACGCCCTCTCGGGTAATAGACTTAGGTTACAATCAATGGAGAAGCAAACTGTTTGCAACGTTTTCAACGTTTTTTTTTGGAAGTACACCTTGATCGATCCCTGAAGTCCAACAAAAATGGGACGATGTCTACTGGCCAAAGCAACAAGGACAAATATTTTCGGACTATCTACTTCAACATTTTAGGAATGATAAGAAGTGGAAAAAATGGCGCTTCTCGGAAGGCCGGCCGTTTTAGCTTTCTTTTTCCGAATTCGTAGATCTTCATGACGCCCTTCCACAATTTAGGCCAAAACTTTTCGCGATATTTGCCACCCTAAATGTTAGCTTCAAATCTGCAGCGCGTAATGGGGAGAAATCACGCACTATTGATGATACACCTATGCGTTCGCTGAACGATTGCGATGGGAAAAACTATTTCAATTCTTTTCAGGAACTCTGAGAGAAACGGTGATATCTACGAAGTGCGCGCGTCAGAAAACCGGTGCTTCGGATGAATCGAAATCCTTATCTCTATCGTAAAGAGGGACAATGGTATCTGGAAGTCTTCTGCGATTAGCTCAACTTTCTTACTCTATTTCTTCCTCACTTAACGTTAAGATGGGCTAATTCCAACGAAACGACTCTGGGGGAACTGGTCGGTATAGGCGCTTGATGGAATGCCATATCAGTGGTTATGCAATGATTCGAATAAAATTAGTGAGGCGCACTTTCTGTGCTTAATTTGGGACTACTACTGACTTCCGGATTTTCGCTAATGAACCTGATTCTTCCGCATCCCCCATAGCCGACCTTGAATTTCATGCGCGGATATTAGCGCGCTCGCTCAAGCATACATGCGTTTATCATTTCACAAGCTGTCGCCCTCGAGTGTCACTTTTTTCCTTTAAAAGTTTTCGTGAAGAATTGAACGCATTCCTCCCTCTTTGAGTTGATATATTCTCTTCCTTTATAATATTTTCAAGATCTCTGCTAGCCATAGGCCGGTGCCACTGTTTGAATTTCCGTGTTTTATCCCGTCGATAGTTAACGTTAGGGTCGGTCCTCTCGCGCATTTAGCCAGTCATTCGTCAGTCCACATTTCCAATTTCACCGCGGGAATGTTTCTTGGGGACTGCTTCTTTCTTGAAAGAGTTTCCTTCATGGAGCTGTCGTGAGAAATTCTCGGAAATCAAAGGGGATCGGCAGCTTTTCTCATGCAAAGCAACGGCGACACCAGGAGCTTGTGTATCCTGACTGTCGCGCTTAATTGTTCTTTTGGCAGGCATTAGGTTCCATTTAATGTTCTCGCTTACCAGGAAGGTCTTTCAGGGCGTGACGAGCTTTTTGAAAACGGTCTTTTGCATGATATAGGGGCAGATGCGGGGACCACAGAACCATGTTTAATTTTTCCTGAACGGCCCTCTGAATACCAGAAAAGGGGGTCCCTAGTTCGATTCCTCTTGGTGACAAATTTTTGCATTTCGAGTTGACGTTCCAAAATTCGCGCAAAATGGAGTTCTGATTGTTCTGGTTGGTTCTAACTCCATTTTCGTAATTCCATTTTGCGCGAATTTTTGGCACGTCAACTCGAAATGCAAAAATTTGTTACCACGAGAATCGAACTAGGGACCTCCTTTTCTGGTATTCAGAGGGCCGTTCAGGAAAAATTGAACATGGTTCTGTGGTTCCCGCATCTGCCCCTATATCATGCAAAAGACCGTTTTCAAAAAGCTTGTCACGCCCTGAAAGACCTTCCTTGTATTATAAGCGAGCCGTTGCGGAGGCCCGATTTTCTGATCTCTATCTTTACCTTTGTGAGGAAACCTGGAACTTTCTAACGGCACGTTGGTTTTTCATCCGCATTTCGGCAACGAAAAGCCTTTTTGAAGGCTTTCATCTT
>MU895397.1:0-11892 GCA_036418205.1 Ostertagia ostertagi
ACTGTACGTGCTAAGTCGGCTCAGTCTCACGTCATTTTACCTTTGAAATAGTTATTTTAAGGGCTCCATAAAAACAGATAAAGTAACGTGTATCTACACCCCTTAGGAAGGGGTCAACAGTGGTCCACAATTGTGCTTCAAAAGTACACACACCGCAACTGCGTAGGTGCGCATTTTTGCGTCCGAACATTAACCAAGAAACGGTGCTTGGTCTACCAGTAATGAAAGAGAGTGAAAAACTGTTAAAGGAGCTCAAAAATCACATTGCGTGCGATCGTATGGGCGGGGTTTGCGCCACACCCCTGCGAAAGTTACAGTAGACAGCTCTTCTTCTTCTTCATATGCTAGAATACGGCAGAATACGGTTAAAAGGTTGCTGTGAAGGTTGATGTCGCGCCCCTTTTGCGGCTTGAAAGTGCGCGACAAAGACCCTCGAAGCTCGCTTGACCCGCAATCCACACCTTACTCCGCAAGCTCCGCCTTCCAATGTGCTGCCTGCGAGAAAAACGCGGGCGCAATCGCGGCTCAATTTCATTGGGTTTGGAGCAGGTGGAGCTAGGTATGCGAAACTCGTCCAACACCCCTTCTCTATCCCAAGGTGGAATGCGGCTGAAATAGAATAGGTCCTCATTCATGGCGTAATGAGAATTTCTTTGCTTCCTTTTTCTTTTCCAGAACGCTCCCCACTTCTAGCTTTATTAGAGGGGGCTCTTTCACACCTATTTTATCCAGAAAGTTGCCTTTAACCGTCCTAGGATTCAGATAATTATCTGATTCACGGCTTCTTTCAAATCCAAATCGCGGAGAGGAAAGCCTTTTGGAACCGAGTGTCTCAAGGTGTTCATGCATTTGTAGTCTGATAATGAGAAAATGACAACAGCTTTGAGACTTGTCCGGCGTTATTCAATAGTATCAAAACAATGTCGAGTAATGAATGTGTTTAATACTAAATCAGATGCAGAGTGGCAGATCGCCGAGATATCCAGCCAAAGCTATTGCATAAACGATGTCCAGGTCTCGTCGTCAAATTGAACACACATGCGCTTGGGCATACGGTAATGACGACGTTCAGGTGCCAACTTCAACACCCCGTTGTCGGTTTCGTGGACGGCTTAGAAGTTTGCGTTTCGAACTTGCGACTTCCGCAAGTGTTTTGAATTGAGGATTGAGGGCTTACTGTGGAAGATTTGGTGTACGTTCCGATTTCCGGTTTCCGCACTCCAGCATGAGATAGCCTGAAATAAGTATGTGAGAATCCATTAACAAGCCTGTTCGGAATTTCAACTAATCATGCGAAAGTATACCATTTCCGATAAGAGGAAATGGCTTCTGATTGATTGGACTTCCGAAACCTTTATTAACGTGGATGATTGAGGTCAAGGGCACTTCTCTGTAGGAAGATTGCTGTAAATTTCTGGAAATACCTAATATTTGAAAGCTCCAGATACTACTTAATGCCAGTTGGTGATTATAATCCTATTATATGTGCATAAACTGAATGCATTGTAAATAAATAAATAACGAACCGAAAATTTAAATGAAAATACCGTAAAGAAATCTCCTATTCGTATATCAGCACCATCAAAATTTCACTGATATTTTTCCAAACAAACAATCATGAATCGATGATAAGGTGATGGTCATTGGTTCCCTTTGGGATGCGCCACGCATTCGGACACTTCTTCTTTCGTTGAGATATTTGAAGCTGAGGTAGTAGACAAGCATTTGCGCGGTCATCCGACTTTCGATTCCTCGTTTCTTCTTTTAGGACAAAAGTCGCAGAATAACATAAAAGGATAAAGGATAAAGCATTTGCCGTTGATCAATCCCTTTTTGGGATGCGGCACGCATTCTACTTCCATTTGTACATTCGTAGTGGCGTTTGAATGCGATGTGGCCTATACAATGACTTGCGGGGGCCAGCCGATGTACAAGTCAGTGTTTTTATCCTCCCAGACAAGTCTGGTACCAATTAACCGACCCCGGAGGGATGGAAGGCTTGGTGGGCCCGGGCGACTCACGACCCAGGATGGATTTGATCCACGGACCGCTTGCGTGGCAAGCGTGCCACTTGCCATTACAGCACTTCGGCCCATGTTCCAACATGAGGGCATAAAAATTTTGCACAGCAATCTCCAATTTTTCTCCTCATAGAACCTCAGCATTTTCGAAACTTTCTCTGACGGAAAGTTTTGGTGAAAAGCTTATTAATAGCCTCTGACCTAGATGTCTTCCTCATGGACTAATGTGCTGCCGGATTGAAATATCCTTTGAACAAGACAGCTCTTCATCCCTTGGCGTTTTTGAAGGCATGTTATGGAAATCATGTAGGAGACGATCTGGTCAAAATGCCATGATTAAGTTTCTCGCCTGCATATCTTGTGGGGGAAGAAGCAGCCCTCGATCGGCTGCACTTTGTGAGATCAGATCCTACGGAGGTTCGTGTTGCCTCCGTAGGATCTGATCTCACGAACTGTCTTCTCTGACTATTAGCGTTGTGAAGTTTCTTTACCTTCCACACACACACCCTCTTACCACACGGCGACTCACTTTCAAGTAACTCGATACCTTGTTCAATCCCAATCATTTACCTGACCCATTTGACTTCATCAACTCTTCCAGAATATTTTCCTATAAAAATCAACTTTGGTTGAAAAACCAATAAATCAATCGATAATTTGTGATTGTTATTTCAATTCGTGACTTGACGTTTTTCACGCAGGCACAGCTTTCTATTTTGCGTTTGTTCTATTCAAAGAAACATTGATCACCACCCTTCTCTCTTTCATCGTTCGCCATTCATACTTGTTCAGCAATTCAAGTCAAAGTCGACCCAATACCGTTTTTCACTGCGAACTGTTATCGATTTTTCCAACCCCACTTTTTTCCTACTGAAAATATCTTCCAAATGGGCAACTGGGTCATGAGGGACACAAAACCTAGGCTTCGATCGCTGACATTTTATTCGAATTTCGAACTATATTATTTAACGCAGCTTGGCTAGTATTTAATAATAAATTATGATAACTATTGCATATCATACGATCCTTATAAAAAAGGATTTTTTATCCTATCACACTTTGTATGTCTTGACATGCGGCGGAGTAAATAGTGGCGACATCACGCAGCACACATCCCGGAGTCAAATTCCTTGACGAGTTCCCCGCCTAAGGTGTGCTCCTAAGCCGGCCATGCCTCCTTTCCGGACGATTATGTACTTGATTAACTGACTTATCTGCTGTGGACAAAATTGTACATTACCAGCCTAGTTATTTAATTGCATCGTCGTATCTGCATTTTGAATACACCAGTTCTGAATGTGATAAAATGCATGCGCTCTCGAAAGTCATCGAAGAACGCCCTAGTGTTTTATCCTTCATCGCTAAGTTATTAGTAAAGCTAGAGCATGCTCCCTCTGTGGCTTTCCGACGTACATGGTCATTCTTCTGGCGGTCTTCTAAAGGGGCGAGCCTAGAGGCTCTTGCACACTATCCTACAAGTAAGGGTTACACGAGTCAGCGGCGCGCCACACCTCTAGGGACCCTTGAGTGATTTGAATCTACTTACAACAAACAAGCTTATTCAGTAATCTGTGGCATGAAACGCCCGAGATGGGCTTGTGAAAATCCAGCCTTCGCATGCGCCACCCCGCCCTTGACTAGTTTTCCACTTCGTCGCCTCTGTAATCACACCCCTCTAGTTTAGCGTTTTTGGCGGTTCCTTCTCCTATTTCCTTTACAGGTGTTCCATTTTACGCCATTAGTTTGATTTTTGAAACTAATAACATCTATTAGGTGATGGAGCAAGGTGTTTTAAGAGAACTGAGTCCTATTTATTTGCAGCTAATTTTCCTAAGGCTTGAATATTTCTATTTCTTTCAGGCATTTCTTATCCAGGGGGGGGGAGGGGGGGTATCCTGACCCCAAAATAAACGATCCCTTCATCATTTCGCCCCACGTCGAATTGAATGTTCGCGGATTTCCAGTTTCATTTATCGTGTTTCCGTTAAATGTGAGAGCAAAAGAATGACAACTGGGTCATAATGATGCATGTTCCTGTCATTAATTCACGAATTATCATCAATACAAAACTCGCTACCGGCGATGAACGATCGATTAATCACGCTTTTTTGGTTTTTGTCAAAGGTGATTATAGCTCAAATAGAAGTAGAGGCCGACAAACGATAGAAAGTATAAAGCTTCGACGTCGATCGATCCTTTTGGGATACGCCATTCACTGTATCTCTATTCATTACGTGGCATTGTGAACGAGGACTTGTGGGGCTGAGCGATGGACAAGCCAGTGTCTTTGCCCTCTCAGAGAAGTCTTCTGCCAAGTAACCGTAAAAGTGGAGAATGTGGGCTTGGATGGTCTGCACACGCACTTAGAAACTGATCTGCGGACCGCGTGAGGTTAAAGCAGCGTCACTTGCCACTACACCAAACTTTAGCCCTCTGGCTGATACAATTGAAATACTGTATCTTATAAACTCTCTATCTTCTGAGAAGCTCTGAAGTGATCTATTATTATATATTTTTATATCTATATTATATATATATATTTTATTATTTATTTTATTATATATTATATATTATTTATTTATTTATTTATTATTTTTTATTATATATTATTTATTGTAATTATTTATTTATATACTTATATTTATTTATTTATTTATTTATTATTTAATAATAATAATACATTATAAAATAAATAAAAAAATAGATACTAAAGAAACGACCTGATCTTGTCGAAAGATACCTCGATCTCGATATTCTATAAATTGCCCCAAAGAGGACCCACGTCCATTTTAGGAGGCAACTTTTTTACTCTCATAAATTCCCCATTCATTTAGTTCTGTTTCCTTCCTGACGCTTCCTTCCTTAGGGAATAACCCTGCGTCGGATTGTCACGCTTAGATTGTAATAGAAATATAATAAGTTGTTTACATTTTTGAAAGGAAAGTCAAGGAGCGGGGTTTGTAAAAGGGTGAGGCTCTGGTGCTGCAAGACGCCTATATTTTATCCTTTTTTTGGTCTTTGTTATCAGATCAGGTAGAAGCGAATGATAAATCAGAAATTTCAGTTAATTTGTTAACTTTTTCTTGACTGTCCCAAAAAACTAATTCTTCAAAAAAATCACATTTCTTCAAACGCGAGCTCTGAAAACTGCAAACACCAACCTAGCTCGCTAAACCTTTCCAGCGAAGATAGGCTTCAAGTTGGTAAATGCTTGGTTTTTTTTTTCAAGAGTGGGTGTTTTTATTTGAATATGTTTTGAAATGAATCCTCAAAATTACACGATCAGTTTTAAAAGCAAATCTTTAATGCTCACTTACTTGTACCGCGAGACGTTAGTAGCAGATCTCAGGAAGGGGGGGGGAAACTGACCTTGGTAGCATCGCTAACCGAACATTCATTGTTAGGCCAACAATCGCATTCTAAGTATCACGGTCAGCTCTAATGGACAGTAGATTTCGGCGAACGACGCGTCCCAAAAGAGGATTGACCAACGCTATATGTTTTACCCTTTACCCTTTCACTTTCCCTGGCTATCTTCTTATCTATTGCATTACTACCTCGTCCTCCGTTCATTCTTTTCGTTCTCGTCATCTCAGGGCTCTGGTTCATCTCGATTCGTCCACATTCATCGCTCATCCCGTCATGCATCGTCACTCTTGTCGACGAACAGTTGTTCAGCATTTCGATGGGATAAACAACAGTTGAATTCTGTTCTCGTTTTATCCTTGCATTACTACACGGAGGCAATCGAAAAACACACGTTTCGCACGATGCGTTTGCAGCACGACAAATTCATCCTTTCCTCTTCTGTTTCTTTCTTCTCATTATATTTGTAAGTTGCTATACTCTCACTTTTCCATCAGGTGTACGCTTAGTGCACGGATGAACTAGGGTAGCGGCTGGTTATGTCTACTTCACCACTTTTTAATCCGAAGGAACAAAAATGAGCTAGAAAGACCTGAATAGAGCAAAAGAACAGAAAACAGCTATCATGAAGTGGAAGTGAGTTACGCAGCTATTGCGTAGACGCATGGAACCATTGCCATCTGGACATTGAAGACTGAGACTTTGAGTGATATCCAAATCTATGGCGCATCTCGAAAAAAAGGTTCAAGGTCGAGCTTCCTATCAATATATCTTGATGTACTGATTTCTATTACTTTTCTGTTAGATTTTACCGAACAATTGAATTTTTGCGAGCTTAACTAGAACACATTGGGACAGCGTGACGCGCATGCGCGTCATATTTCCACAAATGGGCAGGTTTTGCTCAATTTAATTGGCATTGTTTATGTCTTGTTGCAAGTCTACATTATTGGATCTAGAAATCGGGTATAGAAAATTTTCTGTCACTAGTAGCGAAATTATTGAAGGGATGTTGCTGGTTTTGGAATAGTATCAAGAAAAGATGCAGAGGGCGCAACAGGATGTCGTCAGTGTCTTAAATAAGCGCACCGCTGAAACATCAGCGAAGGGGCATTTGCCTAGAATTGTAGAGAGAAATCGCGTCGGTGTGCCTGTGTTGTTGCCTGTTGTGTTCCTATAACTATTTATCAGGGAATCAGGCCAGTATTTTAAAAATGTTCTATTTGCCGGACGGTAATGGGGCTCAAATAATAAACTGTAGGTTCTGTGGAAGCCGACAGTAAGGAAGGAGAATAGAAGGACAGAACTGTCGCGAACGATGGAAATCGTTTTAAAATTTGGTTAGAGGAATTGCGCGAGCCTGCGGAGAAGAGAGCGCATGTGCATAAAGAAATCCTGACGCTCAGACATGGGTGCCAAGGCGGAGCGGCAGCTTTTGGTGGCTAATATCATTATTCCTAAACCGTTTTCTGGCGCAATGATGACCCATATCCTTCTTGTCAGCAATCACGCCAGATTCACACTTCAACTTTTGCAAGACATTTTAGCAGCAATCATTTTGGTTTCAACAGAATCGACGATGGTTAGCCATTCCAGAAGCATTTCAATCGGTACCAGATTCGTTCCAGGATAAGCTTGTTGACTTGTGCATTGGCATAGTCATTGTATGAGCCAAAACTTATTCAAAAGCCAGTGCGATTCTGATTAGAAGTCGAAGCTCCTGTATTTTCTGTAGAATTCCGTATACCTTCCCGAGCCTTATTTGAATGCGAAAAAAATATATAGCGAATATAGAAAAAACGCCCAAAATTTTGTTCGAATCCCTCATTTTTTTGTGCCATTATTCGAAGCGGTTCTTGAATACTACGAAAAATCGTCATTCTAATGGATCAATGAACGATTTGTCATCGTTGTTCAACAATTCTGTTCCATTTCGTAGTCACATGTTCTATTCGTGTCCCATATCTCTGCCAGCTGTGTCACTCATTCCTATTTTTCACCTCTTTTTTCCTTTCTCTTTAGTCGTTCTTTTGCTCGAAATCACTTTTTTCTCTTTCTCTTTTTGATCCATTATCTTCTTGCTCGTATATTGATGGCAAATCCGATCTATACTCATAGTTCCCGCCCATGTTGAAGCCTCTGAAGAAGCGAGAACCAATCAGATCAAATCGCAGTAAAACAGAACACCAAAATGCTTAGAAATTAAGTAAGCATAAAAACCAGTAAAGTGAAGTGGGTAACTAAATAAACAAAAGTAGTAGTTGATCAAACAAATAACTAAGGTTAATTTTTTCCATTTTTGGCTTTTTGCTTTCATGAATCTGAACCTCCTGGGAGAACCACAAATTTTCTACTTACCAGGGAATGTTTTGACCATCGGCTTCTCATGGAACTTTGAAAGGAGACCTAGGTACATCAATAGAGTCTTGGACACTGATTACAAATATGGACACTATAACTGCTACATGAGCTTTGCAAGGAAAGTTGTGAGCCTTAAAAGCTCCAAAAGCACACTAAACACAGTTGCTTTCTGCCTGAACTTGTTCATATATAGGGTGAACTGGTACCCTGATTAGGAATATGAGACTCGTTCTTGACGCAGAGCCACGGCACTGTGATCTTACCAGGTAAGCTCGCCTCAGTAACGTTTTTTGCCAACTTTGAAGGCTCATAACTTTCTTATAAAGTTCACGTAGCAGTTTTAATGTCCATATTTGTAATCAGCGTTCAAGACTCTATCGATACATCTAGGTCTCCTTCCAAAGTTCCATGGGAAGTTCAAAGCATTTCCTGGTTAGATTCGTATCAGGTACTACTTGGGTGGTTATGAGCAGTGAGATTATGTGGCCTCGCGATTCCAAGTGTCCGCTTGGTGTTCATTCAATGCCTCTGTGATTGAGTGAAAATTGGGTGCGTGGCGTATCCTGGAAGGCTTGGTGGAGGCCGAGCATTTCATTTTCTATGCGTTCTCTATATCACTCAAGTACTGGGGCCAGTTGGGCGATTAAGCTGAACATTACGCATCAGCATTTCACTTTGACTGAGCTTAATTTCTTAATCACTTCAGTACAATAGCATTCTCCATCGGTTCAGGGCTTGGCAAGTGCCTGGATTTTGATGGTGGAACCATTCTTATTATTTTCGGTATTGAAACTATCATTTTGCGTTACTTTGGCAAAAATCATTATATTTGTCTCTTCCCCTTCTTTCTCACTATCTTAGACCATTTATAACTAAAACTTTTCGGAGTGCATTATCGCACACTATACATTTGTGGATTGGTCCTTTGAGATTCGATTGTGGCTTTGACGTTATAATGTCTTGTGTTTCTGATCCGACTTTACAACTGTTAATTGTACGATTTTTAAACCTGCCACGAATTTTTTCAATTCAATTCCTCCATGATTTTTCTAATTACACAGGCGAACACTTGCTAGATTCAGAAACAGTCCAAAACTTTTTGCAAAGATTGTTTTCTTTGTGATTTGCTCCTAAATATCCGCGCGTCTACTACTATTTATTCTCGATATCATTAGATTTTCTAGTATAAAAAAATAGCTGTGGTTCCGTAGATCATTAGTCAATAATATGGACATATCTGCTCAAAGAATAAGCGAATTTCTGAGTAGGGCGCTTCATCGAGAAATTAAGGTAGAAAGTTATCAGTGTAGTCCGGGGATGAAGAAAAACCATGAAAAACGAATCGGCCCTGAACGGATGAACGTGAGAAGTGGTGCCCCCTGCCGTTGGTTCGTTGATCACCGCATTTGATGTTAACTGCCCTCTTCTAATGCCTAACGCTCTCTCTGTAACGTCTAGAGGCTAAATGGCGAGAGAGGGCTGTCCGCTGGCAATAACGCGCGGGGACGCGCAAATTCCAAATCACGCCAGGAGTAAAACTATTCGTTGGATTCGTTCGGTCGCATCCAGGAGTCGCGCCTGCTTGCCTTTAGGTATACTCTATTTCGATAGTCGAGAAGACTGTAGAGTGCAGTCGATGCGCCACAGTGACGACGACCAAAAAAAGAAAAGAAAAAAACAACTTCTGTCTTGGCCTTCGTCGTTTGTGGTGTGTGGTCTGCAGTAGACGCTCTTCTCATCTATCAAACGAGGTAGGCTCCCGTCATTCGACCTCGACCTTTTCCAAAATCCTTTAATGGTAAGAGAGCGCAATCGTTGTTTTGTCTTCGGCAAGCGAATCTATAGACAACTAACACGTGAGCCTTTAGATTGCTGAAGAGTTCAAGATAATCAACGCTCCATATGATTGTCATTTTTATCACTGCTAAAGTGGCAGAGTTCAAATTCAAACCATTTTGCCTTTTTATCAGATCATGGAACGACTAATGGCACGACGTGTACAGTCACATTTTGGTACCGACCGAATCATATCAAAATTTTGCTGTACATTTTGATGACGACGCCTTGATCGATTTTTCGGAACCCGTTGAATATTATTCAACCGTGGTGGTCGTGATAGATGGTCTTGTGGATGTGATTCCAGTACGTGCTGAGGGGCTGGCCCTGCTGAACCTTGGAGAAGTGGTTCTACGAGAAACTTTGCAGTCTTCATGGTGCTTGCAAGGGCTCTTTGGTCCACGCCCGGACCTGGCCCCGCCCCGCACGTAGGACAACACATCAACACTCTGCCTGATTACTACCGACCTATGGCCTCAGAGGGCTCGATACGGCCCCAACACAAAACAAGTGAGAATCACCAACAGTACACCCTTTCTCCTTAGCTCTTACAATCACAACCACCACTCCACCACTGTGCGCTATTTTACGGTGTTCTATACATAGTGTTCGATTCTGAGCCCTGTCGAAGTATTTCAACTCCTCCAACCCCATTTTTCCCCCCGAGATGGCCATCGATCGGTGAAGGAGGAAGGGGGAACTGGAAGAGGGGATTGATATTTTACCAGAAACCGAGAAAGCGCTAGATGCTTCGGTTTTTTTCATTCGCCCGTCCTTTCTCAACGTTCCATACAAATCCGTAAATCCGTCAAACAGTCCCTCTTTCCTTTTCAACGTTACACGATCCCCTCTCCCCCCAAATCCATCCAGATAAGTCACCTTTGAATATCTCTAATACGACCCCCACGTCACCGTCACCAACGCCTGTGAGCCTAAATATGATTCCTCCGAAACACTCAGTTACGACCCTCGTCGTTGGTAAATCACTAATGCTTGGATGACCCTAGCTCGGTCCCTTTGAATCTAGCATTCTCGGGTCATCTGGGGCGCTATCCTGTAGCCTGTTGCCCTGTCCTCTTATTCTGGGCAACTTCAGAGGAACATCTGCCTCTGAAAGGTTGTCGTGACGGAACCACGTGGAATTGGAGTAGGGTTCTGGAAGGCGAGCCAAGCCGGTTGCGGAATTTTACGACCCCTCCCCAAAATGTAGCACTAAAAACAACCAGTTCCCTCCGCACTGCGTCTTCCCGTTTGACTCGACCATATTGTTAGTTGACAGTGTCAGTAGCCGACAAGAAGAGTCTCCTGCTTCTTTCCAGTCCCAGAAACTCCTCTTGGGGAAGGACCTTGATAATTTCCCCTTGTAGGGCTATTTATACGATTGTTAGGCTCTTTACCATGATGTAGAAGAGCACCGAACGTCCATGGGACCCCCGGGGCAATCCCAAGAATCGCTTATTTCTCCGTAAATTTAAAAATTCAATGTTCTTACGCCCCGCTACAGGCAACGGGCCGCTAGCTGACCGACCTAGCAACCGTTAGTCATTGGGACGTGGTCGACGGCGATTATGAAACAACCGGGGGCCCCCGCGCGTCTCCACCCGCATCGCCATGCAATTTCGTCGTCGTGCGCATCAATCGTTTTTTCTTAATTGTGTTCATAGAAACTTTCCCATTCCTTCTCCCAGCGTTCGTTCTTGCTCCCCGTCTGCCTCTGCCGAGGGTTTTTTTCATCCCCGTGGAGATGCCATGTCAGAGTTTAGCGCCATCCCAACCGCAGCAGCTTTCACCTCGTGGCTCGTTATCAGCTGTGTGCACTGGTGAAATGAAAACGCTTTAATGCCGGGCAACGTCAGACGTCGGCGATAAGGCGGACGTAGCAGCCGATCGAGAAGCACAACGAGGCGACGGCAGCACCACCAGCGATTTCATCGCTTCAAATGAGCTATCGATTTTTTCGAGACGACCTTCATAGCTCTATGAAATATGGAATATTCAATATGGAAATGACCATCCCGTCACATTCCACCGATTTATAAATGGTACTGGAATATTCCCAGATTTTGGTGGATTACAGGCTCCAGGGGTGCCATCCATATCCCAGACCAGGGAAACGAACAATTTCTTGAAATTCTTTGTTTTCAACGATTTGCTTTATTTATTTTTAGCACATTTTTTACACACACTCACATCCATTGAAAATAGACCCTTGCATAGGGCAGTTTGGCAGGATCAAGGATATCTAAAGATGTTTTCGTTCCTTTAGGGAAGGATAACATACGGTCCCTTGGGGAGGACTTTTTTCTGG